>APFE031655510.1:58680-118057 GCA_000404065.3 Pinus taeda
GATTTTGAATAAAGTGCTGGTCCTAAATCTTTCATTTGCTCAGGGGGAGCATGGATGGATTGATACATCTTGGCATATACAAAGGGGGAGCTCATTCAGAGATTTCAGCAGGTACTCAGGGGGAGTATGCACAGCAGAAGATATACCAAGGAAGAGAATATCTTGGTCCGCCCTTTGCCCTTGATGTCAAAGGGGGAGAGTGACTTGGTGTGGTGGTTGCCATCAAGTCCAAAGGGGGAGATTGTTGGCATTATGATTTAGGTGTTGTCCTTGATGGAAACTCACTCAGAGGAATGATACAGGTGATGGCAACTCACTCAGAGGACAGATCATAGTGCAGAGAGAGATATACGCAGGTTGACTGTGAAGAAAGTGCGTATATACGCGGGTTAGCGGAGAAGAAGGAACGTACGCGTATACACGCGGGTTAATAGAAGTAAAGGTGCGTACATGTTGGAAATCATGGTTTTTGTCTGTGGTATTTGGTCCATAGTATTTGGTCCAAAGTGACGACCCCAAGTATTGGGTTCATGGTATTGTTTCTACATGGTTTTGGACCATGGTATTGAGAGAAGCCTAACCTATATAAGGAGAAGATCATTAGGCAAAGATGGTGAGCAAGGAATGAACATCTGACGAAGTGCGAAGATCTAGTATTGTTGGTTATCAGTTTGTGCTGCTTGGATTGGGTTGATATAACATCGAAGGCACAAGTAATTATCTTTAGATCTGTACGCGGGTTGTTTGAGGTGAAAGCGTGTATACACGTGGTTTTGGTATAGTAAAGTAGCGTATGAATTATGAGTTTTGGTATTTCAGGTTGCTGTTGATTCTACTGGTTGTTGCAAAGTTCTGGGCTCTGGTTTGCGTTCTGTGTTTTTGATGACATGGTTTCAGTGATTCAGTATTGGGTGATTTAGAGATTTATGATGCAAGTATAAGTGGATGACTGTATTGCAGTAATGATTGTTTTGTACTTATGGATCTAGTCTGAAAATTGATGAAACGTGGTCCCTGAAGAAAAGAAGTTTGCAGCCTTCTGTAGGTCAGCACCTACGTACTAGTATATCCGCTAGTACAAGAGCTAAGGGGGTTGTAGCTCCCTTCCAGAAGTAACTGGAAAACGAGAGAGGGTTGTAGCCCTCTGCAGGTTGTAGCCTACGTGCTGGTAAAGGACTGCACCAGTACATTGTAAAAGAAGTTTCTTATTAAAGGAAGAAAGAGACGAATGCGGCAGGTGGTTTTCACCCACATTGGGTTTCCACCTTATTCATGTTGTTCATGTGTGCTTCTTATGTTGAGTTCTGTACTGTTTACTACACTGTTTACTGTTAATGGGTTATAATGTTTCTGATGCTATTTACTGAAGATTAGCTAACTGAATCATAAGATTGCTGCATATACGCTTGTTGCATACATCGCGTATATACGGTTATCCTTAACTGAATCGCGTTATATGAATCTGGTTGTGAAAATGAAAATATCTGATTTATAATACTGATTCACCCCCCCCCCCCTCTCAGTATTATTTCCAACAATGTATCCAACTATGCAAGGGGTGTCATTCCTATGTGGCATTGCCAGCATATCTTTCCATTATAAAACTTTCAATGGCATAGTACAATGATATTAAACTTTTGACTTGCATGGCATTGAGAAAGTTATTTACAATGGCACCTTTAGGTGAGGATGAATCTGACAATATGTAGTTATTTGTGTAGCCTGTAGGTTGTAGGTCATCGCTTTATGGTTTTTGGAATCTAGAGGCCATTTATAACCTTGATGTATATGTATTTTGTTTTGCATATGTATCAAACTCAGTGCCATTTTTCTATATTCAACCTTACATGTTATATATGTGAGCAAACTTGGATATTTGGTGTATAACTGTTTCGATTTACATGGATATACATAAATAAGTTTTTGTTAAAATTTGTAACTTTTTAGACAATTAATAATAAACCAAATTCACTGGTTGGTTCTGGTCCAGTTCTATTTTAGTCTCTGTCTGACCCTCGGGGCTAGTTTTAGTTCCGGTTCTGATAACTTTAACTAAAATATGAGAATTCCAGAAGAGAACCTAGTCACATGGTAGGATGAATAGAACAAAGTGGAGATAAGTGAGGTATTAGTGAGTTACAGATAGAACTCTAAGGGAAACAAAATCATAGGGATATCCCTGTCATCAAGGTCTTAATTTAAGAGTAAAAGAAGAATGAGTTTTGGACGTGGTGAAGATGCTAAAGGTTGCAAGGTTTGCTCTGGCAGCTGGAAAGGACAATGACAATTGTTCTTCACCGAGGAAGAGAAGATTCCTTTCTTTCAAAACCTCTTCCAATTGTTATTAATCTCTTATTATCTGACCACCTACCATTTACCTTTGAAATACTCAAATTTACTTCTTGAATATCTACAATAGCCCCATATTGGTTGATCCATGACTTAGAATACTTTGCCACCTCATTCAATTCGAAATCATCACATGCCATGTGTATAGAGTAGATAGAGGAAAAAAATGCTTCATTGTTATCACCTATTAATGCAACAAGATGAGGCAAAATACCACTCATTTGTTGGCAGTCTCCAATGTTCGAATCATATAGAACATAAGTCTCAAGGATGGTGACTAATTTTTCATAATGATGCTTACGAGATGTTTATAGGTGTTCATCATTAATATTAACTGCAAAATTTTCTGGAATGATATTATATTCCTCCATAGATTCACTATCTAAGAAGGCCTCACTTTCTCTATCCCCATCATTATAGCCTCACTTTCTCTATTCCCATCATTATTTTGTTCCAATTCTTCTGAGGAAATTCTCTGTAGTTCATTATGTAAACCATTATGATATCAATACGTGAAACATCATAGAGTTTTTCCAAGAAGCCCTCGTGTTCGATACAAGCTACCAAAAATCTCCAACTTATAGTTTGAAAACATGACTAGTAGTGACGGGTATAACAAAAAACTGTCATCACCACAATCAAGTGAAATTCTAAATAGTAGAAGAGAACTTAATTTTTTCAAGTTCCATCCTCCAAAAGCATAACTCAAGAATGAAATTTACCATCTTGTCGACTTTAATTTTCTCACCTGTTAAATAGTTGCAATGTTTTTCCCATTTAATGGTAATCGTTTTTAAAAGAAAATGATCATGTTGTCTCACAACGATTTGATAGTAGGATCTACCCGCAAATTGGAGAGTCTCCTTAATAAAGTATGGACTACCTTTAGCCATAAATGATGACCGAGGTGTTTGAAAAAGATTGCTATAACCGACAACCTTTCCATTTGTTTCTATTGTACATTTGTCCATTGTGTACATCCTTTCCAAACGAATTGAAAAATACAAATTGAAACACCTAATACAAATTCCCTTGAAAAGAAATCCTTTGGCTCCGAGATAGTCTCTGTTTGATGTTTTTTTGTTTGCAGTTAAGATCCTCCAGGATCACTAAGCACTAGAATTTAGATGTCCATGAATGCAGTAGTTTATTCCTATAGCATAAGCAATGCTCCAGTTTCATAGTATTATTGTCCATACAAATTTTCGATTGATATCAACAACGAATTTTGATGACATATAAACTAGGACCTTATGGGTGCAATTTCTCAACAATTATCACTGACATAGATGCTCTTTTCCAATTCTTTTTGACACTAGGATATTTGCATAACCATCAGTTCACACTTAGGTGTTTTTATAAAATAGAAAAAATTAAATCTAGGGATTTTCTGAAAAATATGTTTCAAAAAGCCACATCTTCCAAACCATGACACCTGTTGAAAAACTAAAAGAGGTTTTTGTAAATCAATATGTTCCCGAAAAACCCATGTTTTATTTTTTCAAAATTCATCACCACCTTTGCGTAAATTGCTCCCAAAGTTATTGTGTTTTATGGAAAAAAGTCTTAAAAATAGTTTTGTCAATTTGGGTAGATTTTCCTTAAACATTTTCCGTGAATCTGGGTGAATTCCAAGGGTTTCAGAAGCATGTTGGGTCATTTAGGAACACAACCTAGGTTCTTAAATTTCCATGTGAATGCCCGAAATATCCAAACTATAGGCACTGCCAAATCAGAAGGAAACACTCGCTCCAGAAAAACCGTCAAATTAGTGAGGGCTCAAGAAAAAAC
Source organism: Pinus taeda (assembly GCA_000404065.3). NCBI lineage: Eukaryota > Viridiplantae > Streptophyta > Pinopsida > Pinales > Pinaceae > Pinus > Pinus taeda. The sequence goes on from APFE031655510.1 coordinate 62,821, forward strand.
TTGCATGTGCTAACAGATCCTTGAATATCTGGTGCTCGCATATAAAGTATTGTTTATGCACAACAGTGGTGAATTAAATCTAGATGACCAATTGGATAGCTAATATGAATTAAATCTAGATGGAATTCATGTTCGTGAGATAGCTAATATGAATATATTGTAATTCTCTATTCAGAATAAGGGAAGACGACCTATGCTATAGGTATTATGACAACAATTGCCAATCTTCCTCATTTGGTAACATTGGAAAGGAGAGGAATTTGGGTGCAGTATTTGACAAAAATGCCAGGCAATTGTCTTCTCTTATTACTTTTTCACCCATCTCCTCTAATCATTTAAGAAAAAGGAAGACCGTGAGATTACATAGCAAAGAGAAGGTAGTCAATCCAAGATCTATGGCAAAGGAGTTGTAATTCAACCAAGATGGGTTAGTGACAGAAAAATTGTAGATCACAGGAAAAAAAATAAAAAATAAAAAATAAATAAAATAAAAATAAAATAATAAAAGGAAAATAAAAAAAATAAAAGAAAATAAAAAATAAAAAATAAAAATAAAAAACAATAAAAAATTAAAAATAACAATAAAAATTAAAAAAATAAATAAATAATAAATAAAATATAATAAAAAATTAAAAAAAAATCGGCCTAAAGGAAGATTCTTTTCACATAAAACTTTACTGTGCTAGATCTTTCCTTGTCCATATACCTTTGATGTTAATGTGTTGTTTGTATGTAGGTTTGGTATGACATATATTCCAGCATTTTGTTGTGCATCTACTGAAAATATTTTCAAATTGTCTTGCAGGCAGGTGTCAACAAGCTTGTTGATATTGTCGGAGTCACCCTTAGACCGAAGGGTAGAAATATTGTTTTGAAGAGAAAGTATGGTTCTCCGAAGATTGTCAATGATGGTGTGACAGTAGCTAAGGAGACCATATATTGTATATGTGGGTTGTAATTTTTTTATGTTCTATATTATTTTTCCTTGCCTAAATGTCTTACTGTCTTAGATCTGGAAGGAAAAATTCTCACAGGTCTTAGACAACATATTTATCTTTTGAGGATGTACCTAGTCTATGGAGTAGCCATAATAGAGTAATGAATGATGCTTTAAACAGTTGAAAACAAATACGTGTGTGCAAGATGTTGATGAGTCAAGTTAAATTGTTATTTCCAGTCTAGTTAATACAGTCTAGTTAATGTATTTAAATGTTGCACCCTGCTTCTGACAGGTTGAATTAGAGGACCCAGTTGAAAATATTGGGGCCAAGTTGGTAAGACAGAATCTAGCAAAGACAAATGATTTAGCAGGTGATGTAACTACCACATCTATTGTACTTGTGCAAGGTTTAATAGCTGAAGGTGTAAAGGTAATTTTACTAATTTATTTGTCGCTATTATTGGCTTAAGTATTTATTCATTTTCATAGGCCCTTTCGGTGGTTGTTGTTTAATTATTTATTTTGTGAATTTTTAAAGCTTCGGGAGGATCAAGATAGTATTTGAGTCGAAAAATAGCCTTGTTATAGATAAATTGTGATTGTGTTATCAATTGGTATGACCTAGTTAGGAAAAACCCAAATAAAAAATCTAGCTTGTATTTTTAAAGGTTTGTGGATAAGAATCTGAATCACAAGCCTATTCAGGTGGTTGCAACTGGAGAAAATCCTATTCAAATGACGAGGGGAATTGACAAGATAGTAAAGGATCTTGTTTTTTAACTCAATAATTTGTCAAAGGAGGTAAATGCACACATTTGAGCCAGTTTTAGTCTATAGTTGAGGTGCACTTTCATTAGGGAATAGTTGATTTAAAAATGTCAGGTAGAGTTTCTTAAAGACTAAAGGGTATAATTTTTAGGAGTTACTTTTCAAACATTTGGGAAAAATGTTATCTGTAAGGGAGTACACATGCTGAAACTTAACACCCTGTAATTGGCATTATTCTGCAGGTTGAAGATAGTGAATTAACTGATGTCGCTGCAGTAAGTGTTGGTAATAACTATGAAATAGGAAACATGATAGCAGAGGCGAGTAAAGTTGGAAGGAAAGGTGTTGTGACACTTGAAGAGGGAAAAGTGCATAAAATAATCTGTATGTTGTAGAGGTAATGCAATTTGATTGTGGATATATTTCTCCGTACTTTGTGACAGATAGTGAGAAGATGTCCATAGCATATGAAAATTGCAAGGTAATTGATGTGAATGAAATATTCTTGCTTCTTTTTGTTTTCCTACCACTTGTTATTTCTCCTTGTAATGAAAAGAGAATGGATAGAAATTATGTGTAACATTTTTAGAATAAACTCTCATCTTAGTTGCAGAATTATTTCCCAATTACCTCCATCTGTTTCTGATAGATCACTAAAGCTTCTTCTTAATAGGAAACTTTCCAAAAGATAAGCGGTCTTGTTCACAACTTCGATTGTGAACCAAATCATAGCTACAGGATTGTAACAAAATTGTTCAAAACCTGGACTGAAAGGAGAGAATAAATGATTTTGATATCATATACAGGATAGAGCCACAGATAGTGAAGGTAACCAAGAATCTTTACACAGTTCTATCTTGGACTAATAGCTCTAGGTCTTCATACTTTCTGGAAGATTATTCCTCCTTAGGAGATTCAGGTTAAATTTTGACCTTGAATTATTATGCTCTCTTTCTATTGCAATTTTTACCAAGATGTTATGACAACCATGATTCAGGTGTACTAAGTTGATGTCAGTAAGATCACAACCATATAACCCAAGATCAATCATAGTTCATACTTTACTCGTTCACTCGCTTCATGATTTAAATTGGCACTATTTCACTTGATCGCATGATCCATTGTTAGTAAGATATTTGTTTGACAATAGACCCTTAAGGGTATACAAGCGTACTGTCTTACTGTCCATAAGCATCCCTAAAATATAATCCCTTCATGAGTATAATTGATGGCATTTACTATATTGGAGCTAAGTAGTTGCTAAATTGAAGAATTCCTTTTTGCAAAGGATAGTGAGTAATTTCATTACCCCTTTTTTTTCAAATTTTGATAAATCTTCCTCCCAAACCTGTAGATGGTGAATAATCTGAAGAAGTGCCTTTGTGTCACTATGCACAAAGTTATGGACAAGAACAAGAAAGTGAAAGAGAGTTGTACAATTGGTTAGAACATAGATTTGTTACAGATCATTAGATCCTTAACTAATGATCCTAGTGTTAGTATATAATAGTTCCTTCAAATAATGATCCTCATATGTCTCGGCTTGTTTTTATTTTATTCCACCTTTCATGGTGCTGATTTGTAATGTGGAAGAAATTTTCTGATGAAGGCTGGCCACCAACTTCATAGGGCTCCAATTGACGTCCTTTTGTCCAGCTTCTAATTTCTAGTCTTTAAGCTCTCTTGCAATGGTATATGTATATTGATGGGCTAGCCACCAACTTCATAGGGCTCCAATTGACGTCCTTCAGTCTAGCTTCTAATTTCTATTCTTTAAGCTCTCTCGCAATAGTATATGTATATTGATGGGCCTTTCTAGACTATCTATATAAGCAGCTGATATTTCACTAGATAGACAACAGAGTTAGCAGCCTGAAGTTTTCTATCACATTATTAGTTTAAAAGATAGTTGCATACAAAACACAAACAAAGGCCATGATGAGTTCTGTTAACAAATGGGTCCTATCTATTCCAGGTATTCATTAATATTAAACAAATATTGTCTCTGCCAAATTCCTTTCACATAATTGTGTGCATATTGGTCTCTTAGAATCAATACAGAACCATATTCATTCAATTCTTCAAAGGTTGATGATCTAAGAGCATGCTTGGACATTAATTTCTTAGGTTGAAGAAGTCTCTGATTAGATCTTCATTTAATAATGATTCTAAGTATGAAGGGGATCCTTTGAGTCCGAATAAAAAAATGTCACAAGATTAATTTTGGCCAATGAACAGATTTCCATCTTCACAAGATATCAACGGTCTAATGTTCCTACTAAATAACTCAGAGGATTAGGAGGGTCGAATTGATCTAGGTTCTTCCTCAACGAAAGTCTTCAGATAATGACTGTGCTGTAAACAAAATACAAGAGTGCGTTAATGTGACAACAGATCTTAAGAGATGCCACAAATGATCAAGAGCCTCTGTTTTTCTTCTTGAAGGGTTGAAATTATAATGCTCGAGAACTAATCAAAGACGTTGAAATACTTCAAAATGTCCTCACCCTAGTGACATAAGTAATTCACCAAACACTTGAGTTATAAGGTACACTTCATGCCTCTAGTAAGAGTATTCATTGGCTCTCTTCATTGCTAAACAAATGTACTATAACTTAATTGTATCTAAAAATATGTGTGAGCTCAAAAATGTGACATAGCATTGATGATTTTCAAAATGCCTTTATGCAAACCACGATAGTGGCAGAGGAGGCCAAATATACAATTTTCATTGGGTACATATGTCATAGTGTGTATCCCCATCAACAAACCATGGACATTATTCACCGTTCAGCACATATCCAGAACAAAGTGAGTAATTTTTTTTGTGGAATAGTTCTGTAAGGTATCTCATTGAAAGGATATAGATAGCACCATTTGAAAGAGGGAATTTTTGGAAAGATTGGTAGGTAGCTTGTATTTTTGATCTTTCAATCATCCTACACCCCACAGATTGTGTTGGTGAGCTAACCTAATCAACTTTGACATTATTTCTTAGAGTCCTCAAAAGCTAACAGACTTGTCTTTCCCACATGGCCACTCTGTTCTTGTGGTATTCTTGACATTTTCTATATAGAGAAGCAGACATTCATTACTAAATTGTATGGTTAAAGTAAAAATATGAGCTCTTTTGTGAGAGGTTCTATTGTTTTTTATTTCTTGTTTGCACTAACTTTTATGTTTTCCATTGTTACCGTTTTGGCAATTTTTCTGTTATGGAGGTTCCGCCACAACCTAGAGAGTTAGGAAACTGAATTGAAAGGGATCCTTACTAATGGTTAAGAGTTAATTAATAGTTAGTGTTAGGTGATAGAATGCAAAATATAGTGTGGCTATTGCCACTTCAGAGACCAGGTTGAAATAGAACTGAAATTTCTGTACAAAGTCTACAACTAGAGACAGAGCAACATCTCTTGTACAAAAGGGAACTCCTTGCTTTCTTTCTCTTCATAGTGCAACTAAGCACAAAACTCTACACTCCAAATAAAAAATATCTAAAATTCTTCAATTTCAAATCCTGTACCATTATTCTATTTTCAGTTTGGTCAATTTTCGAGGTAGCCAGTTCCAGAATTGATCCTATTTCACTTTTTTCCTTAATCTGCATCTAGAACAGGTCCTTATCTAACATGGTCTAATTGATATGATTTGGTATTGAGTTCTTATCATACTTTCTATTCATAGTGCAACTAAGCACGAGATTTTGCACTTCATATGATTTGGTACTGAGTTCTTATCATACTTTCTATTCATAATGCAATTTTGCACTCCCAATAAACAATAGTTCAAAGTTTTCAGATTCTAGTTGTGTTCTATCATTTTATTTTCACATGGCCAATTTTCAAGCTAATTTGTTCCAGAATTGCCCAAATTTCACTTTCTTTTTTAATATACATTTGGATGTGGTCCTTATTTAACATGGTCTAATTGATTTGATTTGTTGAGTTCTTATCGTACTTCAATCTAATGGTCGATTTGATTTTATGAACAGGTAATGTATGAATTGAATTTGTCTGGTTATTAGGTTGACATTTTCTGTGTTGCTTGAAGAATCGTTTTTCTTTTACTAAGCGTTTGAACTACTAAAATTGAAGCCCTGGGATTCTTGGATCTTGGGGGTGTAAAGCCTGGAGTGGATAGATGGATTAATGTATGAGTAATTTATTCATCTGAAACTGTTGCCGTTATCCTTTTGGACTCTTTCTGACCAGACTTCTTCCAACTTTTATGACCCTATACTCTCATTGAAGGAGGTGTTGTGGGGTGTTATGTTTCTTAGATTTTATAATGCCCTATCCCTGAAGAGACAAATTGGTCCCATGACAGATGAGAGAGTTTTTTCTGTAGCTCATGAAAAACGATCAAATTAACTAGGCAGTGATGTTCTATAGCGTCCAATTTCCCCTTTTGAATTCTAACACACATTTATTACTAGGAATGTAGTAGGAAATGGGGGATACTTATCCTTTGTTGTGGTTTTTGATGGTTCATGTTTCAAATTTTAGGTAGAATTTGAAAATAGTAAGCATATACAATGCTTATCCTTCCCTCACAGGTTCAATATTTAATGAAATGATATGCTATCTCTCCCCATTCATATGGAAGAGACTCCCTTTTCACCCCATATCTGTTTTCTTCATACTTATCAAGTTATCATAGGATCTGAAAAAGTTGGTCTTGTTTCTGAGGTTGAGTACGCTATTATCCTTATCCCAAGGTTGAGCCCTAGGAATTCCAGTAACTTCACTGAGCAATTCATCATTTACAAAGATCATGAATCCCCTGAAAGTCATGTAGAATTCATTGTTTTTAGAATCTTTCTCTTCGGGATGTTAAGAATTCTGGGCAAACTCCAGTGTTATTGCATCATCATATCCTTCTAACTTATCAAAGAAATCAAGCCAACCTACCTTCCTAAAAATCATACCAAAGATTTCAGCATTAAGAGAAGCTTATAGAGGGAACTAGCTCTTGTAGTGGATCAATTTTTCAACCTAACTGCTATCCATGGGATTCCTAGATATTGCCAAATATACCCTGATAAAAATAATTTTTTAAACGTAACCGTAAATAAAATCTTGGCATATAACAATGCAATTTTTTTTATAAAACCTTTGCATATAAAAAAGCAAAAAAAAAATAATGATCAGTTACATCAATTTTTAGCTTAAGAGGGGAGATAAATTTGAAATTGCACAGCTAGTTATCAGAAATGTAGTAGGAAAATAATTATTTGTGAACGTTGTATGAATTGCAGCATAATTTTGTCTTACAAAATCTATACCTAATGCATATAAGGTTTTTTGTGTTAGTTCAGGTTTTTGGACAAGGCAGTTATCCTTAACAAAAACACTGGATTGAAGGATCTCAACTGCAGAAGTTAATGTAAACTTTGCACAGTCACGCAGGTAGAGGAAACAAAATTAGTGTTGAGACTGTTACCCATTTTCACGAGTATAATTATGACATACTGTTTCCTCGCACAACTCCAAACTTTCTCTGTTGAGCAGGCAAGTACCATGGATAGGAAGCTCAAGGGTTTCGAGATTCTAGCAACCTCCCTTTCTACAATTTCACTCATTATCTTGAACTCACTGAAGGTATCCTGGATATTTTTGGGGCACTATAATTACTCTACTGTTAGTGGGTGCTAAAAATTTGGGTATACCTCTCCGAGACCTGGGCATATAGATGTTCTTATAACCCGATTACTCATTTTCATTAGTCTTATAAAAGCCCTTTGGTTTAATAAAGGAGTTTCTCATGTAAGATGGTTGGTTCGTGAAAAAAGTAGGTAGTTCAATGTTCAAAGTACCAGGTTCATGCTTCATAGCACAGACCTTCACCGCAACTATAACCACTATGCTCCTGCTATCAGCTTGGACCATGATGAGAACTGTAGAGCCTCTCTATCTTGAGAAACTGTCTCTTTCACAACCTCTAGAATGGGTCTTGCAATAGGTACTATAACCCTTGCTGCTTACTCTGTTGTTAGTGGTGCTTCCATTGGTTTAATTGGTGCATCACAACAAGAACAACGAGCACGAACCTACAAGTATAAAAGCTAGCTAGCTAGTATGTTTTTTGCTTGCTATGCTACTTGTGCCAGATACAGATTGAACCAACAACATCATAGGGAAGGGACTAGCTTCCGTGCAACCCCTCCTATTAAATAATGACATGTATACTACCCTAAATACCCTTCGTATCTCACCCATACCTTAGTTATAACGATAGTGACATCCACTGCCCTCTCTTTATTACATAGTTGTTGTATCTATTTAACTTGTACCACGAACCCAGCAGGATGCGTACTACCTCCATACCAACTGTTTTGTCATTTATTTCCACCGACCTGTACACTGTACACCTATCCGGTGGGCACACAACCCAAGCGTTTAGTTGGACGAGAAGCCTCTCATCACCCGAATGCATTATGCTCGATCTATGGTTCAGGTTGTCTTGAACAAACCCTACCCTTGTTTTCCTATCTTCTGTGTTGAGGTTGTCATTCTTGCTGCAATCTACCACACATAAGTGGAGATGAGGGTTCAACTTGTAGGTTTTAACCCCGTATAGAAATTACCTGCATACGAATTCTAAATCACAGAAAGATAAAAATGCGAGAGCATAACACATAAAACACGTATACACAGAGATTTCCCACTAGATCCCAAAACCGGGACTACCAGCTTGATTTTTCATTATATTCCTTTCAATGTTACAATACATATTTATACATGCCGAAGCATCCATACCATGGACCGAAAAACCATCGGCGTCCAAAACCATGGACCGAAAAACCATCGCATCCAAAAACATGTGCGAAAATCATGCACAAAACCATAGGTGGGTCTGCCCAACCTAACTAGGGTCCAAAACCAAAATTTTCCGAGGCGCTGCCCCAGACCCCATAAAGTGGGGTTACGGGTACCCCTCAAACCCCCTGTTAACTATGTGGAAAGAATATAACACAACCCAACACAACTTTTGTCACAATGCTGGATCTGTGTGTACAACTACCCGACCTCCGTCTACCCTTGGTGTATAACAAAGTGCAGATAATCCCCGCGACGGCTCTACTAGGCTACCACCCTAGGTGAAGTAGGTAATACATTTACTCTGTGTTTGTTTATTCATTATATCAATGAACTCTAATGTTTTCTTCCCTGCAATGTTTAACATCCACTTCCGGCTAATTATTTCTTTTTCCTTCTATTGACAGAGGAATACACAGACTTCCTTGCTATTTCGTCTCTCCTTGGTTAGGCGCTTTCCCAGACTCAGGTGAGTACTACTCGGGTAGTTATGAAAATCCATTTCTAGCATCTAATTGTTTTAATTACCGTTCTGACCCTTTTCTCTTTGATTCATCATGTAGGATTTATGGGTGGCACTATGTTCACATGGATTTTATAGATAACCCCTTTTGCCCATGATTTCTCCCTTAGGATAGGGTTTGTATTTATTCATCGTTAGTCAGTTTCATTTTTCAATCATATTACTAATAGAAGTGTTTGCTTTTATCTCAGGTACACCTAGTTCGAATAGTCTGAGGCACAAATGCGCAAAAATTAAGCATCTAACTCATGGTTGACTACTGGATAGATTGGTGACCTCCCTGAACTGGTTTCTGTTGCTTGTGGTCTTATTCCCATCGCTTGCACACCAGGAGAGAGACTAAACATCATAACATGGACAGAGTTTGACTCTCATAAGCAGATCCAACTATTGTTTAAAGCTTCTAATATCACCTAGGCTAAAAGAAGAGGGGTCTTAAATAATAACTTTACAATGATGCTTTGGCAGAAAGGCAATAACAATCAAATATGTTAGATTCCATAGAGATTTGTACTTGTTCTAAACAATCCAAGTCTCACCCATAAGAGGACCTTTCCACGAAAGTAGGGTAGGGCTGAAGAAATCAAAATAAGCCTGATACCACGTCCAAAGTAAATATCTTTGCAGCTTCGATTTCATCATTCCGACACAAAGCACAAGAAAAATCCATCCCCAATTTGTTGACAACTGACCCTTGTAGGAGTAGAATCTATCTCTAAACTTTGTGCTTATAAGAATGTTATTTTTAGGTGGACTGGTACCTTGTCAACCAACATGCCATAGGATCCTTGGCCATCCATTGTTTTTCCAAGTGAGGGGCAATGTCGGTGGGGTGTCTAGGCACACCACAAAGATGAAAGATCCTTAGTCATGTAGATGTAGAAGGGCTACCCAATCCTCCATCCCCAGTCTCTCTAGAACAGACATGGCTTATGTAACAGTTAACTTCATTTTACTCTTTATGAATCAGGAGGCAGAGATGGTGTTTATTTCATCAGGTCATGGTCTTTGGTTTGTATTAATATCTTCTTTTCCAACCAATCTCTTATTCAAAATCCATATTTACAAATCTCAGGATTGGGTTGGGAGAAAATTATATTCTTGATGAGATTCACCTTGATGCTCGGGACATGATGGCTACTTGTGTATATTTAAAAAATGTCTGCTTACGTCTACACAGTTGTTCTATTCGATATCTGCAACAGGTTTGTTTTGGATCTTCCATTGAAATTTGATATGAATGATACCTATTAGCACTTCTTTTGACCCATCAAAACCGATAAATATGTCTTCAATTCAGTCATTTAAGTTCTGATGGATGTTAACCATTTTCATTATTTTTGCTTTCTCTGGCTCTTTTTAAAGGTTTTGCTTCTGTTTTAAATAAGACATGTTATTCGTTATCATATTAATTGCAGTCTTATTATATTTTGTGCTTGAGTTAATATATTGTCTTGTCAAAGCTTCATCAAGATCTTGTGGTAGGCAAGCTAGTCAAGTGTCAGCACTCCAACTGAATGAATTCTACTTATTGACACTACTTGGGAATTTGTAAGACATAAACCTTTATTGCTTAATTTAGCCAATATTGTAGCTATTTTTTGTTGTATAATGTTACTATTTCCTATTTTTTGTTTACAGCTAGTGTGATTATATATGTTATACTGTTATGACATCTAGATTGTTTTGTCTCTGCAATTTTCATGTAGAGATAGATAATAATATTTACCAATTCTGTTCTACGTGTATAATGTTTACTAGTAGTTTTATTGTGTAGTCAGATAGAGTGATATAACATAAATTGGAAAGGAAAAACATTCTTCTTTTGATGAAAAAGTTAGCAACTTAGCAGTAAGTTGTGATTTTCTAGAAGTCTCAGGGGGCATGCCTTTGGGACCAAAAGTAGATGCCATCTCCCAAGGCATAGATATCGAACACACACAATGTGTTGTTACATCTAGGGTTGTGCATTACAAATTCAATGAGGGGATGCCAATACTGGATTGACTAGCATGTACAAGACCAACTAGTCTATGAAAGTTCAAATCTAGACAATCCTAGCATCCTTGAAACTAGTTTTTAACTAAGAAGATTACGTGGATGTATATTTTCTCTCAATTTCAAGCGTATGTTTATTTGTATAGGGAACTACATAGGGTAGTTGTTAACCTCTATGTGGATAAGCAATGTTATCCTCTTATCCTCGCCTTGTGAGCCACAATCAGAATGGAATCACATTGTACAAGTTGTCATGTGAAGTTGCTAATTGAAGACTTCTGCTTGGAACAACATCCCACCTTCTTCTACACAGATAATTGATCTTTTGGCCATTTTTTGGAAAGGCATTACTTGAAAGTTGGTATCAAAGCTTAATATGCCTTCAGTGGTCACTCCTGATAGTAATCTTATTATGGAGATTTCTACCTTCCCTTTGGAAATAAGGCCTTTTGTATGCATCGTTTATGTAAAGAATGTTTGTTTTCTACTGCCCAAGTACAAACTGTGTTTATAAAAACTTAAAATGTATAAATTCTCTGTTAACTTTGTTCCACTATATATTGGATTTTTAGGCATTCTGATCATTTTATCCCATGTTTTAGATGAAAGGGAAATAAATTATTGCTGAGTGAAAGTTTGATGGCAATTGCATCAAATGCAGAAAGATAAGTCTTGCATCTAGTTCTGGTCAAGGTAAACTACTTCCTGCCCATGCATTTTGTTGTGTATGTCGATCTTCAAGAACATATGTGATGCAACAAAATATATGGATACATGCTATGATAGGATTAAGTCTAGCAGATGAACATTGTGTCATAACTAAAAGTATTCCTTATTGCAGAGGATAGGAAGTGCAAATTTATTTGAAAGCAGAGGAATTTGATAATAAATTCCGAAGGATATGATTTCAGAATGCATAATTGACTTTTCTTAGACATCATTATATGATTTTGACAAATTTATAGCATGGTACTGGCATAATTTCATACATGCAATCTTTTCCTTAATATTTTGAAGTAATTTGCGATATATTGTTTGCAAACAAATTAGCATGTTCTGTTTCAAAGCTAGAATATCAGTTTTAAACAATCCTCAAATTTAGGTGTAACAACTTTTTTATGGAAGTGGGGAGTTGTTAAAAAGTTTCACCTTTGCCTTCACGTTTGTTTGTTTGTCACAATACCCAATGAAAGAATATTTGTAAACAAGAGTCTTAAGCTATGGAGGTATTGAATTATTTATAAATGGTGCTTCTGAAGAACTCTCTTATGAATGGGCCACAACAAAGAACTGTATCCCAAACATGCTGGAAATTTATGAAATTAGTAGGATACTTGAAATTTCAAATGAAATTAAGATTGGAATTATATTTTAATAAATCAAGATAGAAAAGACAGAAGGTACTCGGTGATGCAGTCTTTTTGCTCTGACTACCATACCCTAAGTTTCCTATCCCTCACTAACCATATCACTACCCCTCCTTACCCTCTGGAATTACAGCAAGAAACAACAGAGAATCGTATCCAAAACATGCTGGAAGTTTATAAAATTAGTAAGAAACTTGCAATTTCAAATGAAATTAAGATTGGAATTATATTTTAATAAATCAAGATAGAAAATACAAAGGGTACTCGGTGATGCAGTCTGTTTGCTCTGTCAACCATATCCCGATTTGCCTATCCCTCCCTGACACTATCACTACCCCTCCTTACCCTTTGGAATTACATCAGGAAGCAGGAAGATGCTTGGAGGGTGGTCTTTCTTTATTGGCATCTCTCCAATTCCTGAAGATGCTTTTCTATCAGAGGCTAAAGCAAGGGTTATGAAGTCAAGTAATACAAACAAAGAGGGTTTGCATTTATATGAGAAGTTGTAGTCAAGCCATACACTGATGTATCGTGACTAGTCCAAGTAGATCCTTTAGGTTAATGGGGGTACATGAGGGCCCTTCTGTAAGATGCACCATTGACATTATGAAGATGTAGCCAAAAGATAATGTGCAACCATAGAATGATGAAGGAAAATTATATCATGAGATCATAAGCAAATAGGATTAGTTAGTGAGCCTTCTAATGAATGAACAACCCATATAGTTTTTACATTATAACATGCAACTCTTGAATCAGCAAGCCATAACATGTGCCATACAAAATTTGTAGTTATAGCTGCAAATTTCCCAATATTCTAGATTACAACAAAGCGGAAGGACTTCAGAGGGATAACAACCTCATTCCTAGTTCCTTCTCATGTGCAATTTAATAGTTGTTGATTTTATAAAAATCCTGCCATAAAAATTGCCAAAACAAGAAATCATATGAGCTTGCACACCAAGAGAGAGACTCAACATCATGACATGGATAGAGTGACTCTCCTAAGCAGAGCCAACTCCTGTTTAAAGCTTCTAAAATCCCCTAGGCTAAAAGAAGAGGGGTCTTAAATAATAACTTTACAATGATGCTTCGGCAGAAAGGCAATAACAATCAACTATGTTAGATTCCATAGAGATTTGTAGCTATTCTGAACAATCCAAGTCTCATCGATAAGAGGACCTTTCCACAAAAGCAGGGTAGGGCTGTAGAAATCAAAATCAACCTGATACCATGACCAAAATAAATATTTTTTCAGCTTTCATTTCATCCTTGTGACAAAAAGAACAAGCAAAAGCCATCCCCAATCTCTTCACAACCGACCCTTGTAGTAGTAAAATCTATCTCCAAACTTTATGCTTATAAGAATGTCATTTTTAGGTGGACTGGTACCTTGTCAACCAGCAGGCCATAGGATCCTTGGGAATCCATTGTTTGTCCAAGTGAGGGGAAATGTCAGTGGGGTGTCTAGGCATACCACAAAGATGAAAGATCCTTAGTCACGCAAATGTAGAAGGACTACCTGATCCTCCATCCCAGTCTCCCTAGAATAGACCTGGCTTATGTAACAGTGAACTGCATTTTACTCTTTACGAATTAGGAGGTGGAGATGGTGTTTATTTCATCAAGTCATGGTATTTGGTTTGTATTAATATCTTCTTTTCCAACCAATATCTTATTCAAAATCCATATTTGCAGATCTCAAGATTGGGTTGGGAGAAAATTATATTCTTGATGAGATTCACCCTAATGCTCAAAACATGATGGTTGCTTGTGTAGATTTAAAAAATGTCTATTTACGTTTACACAATCATTATGTTCGATATCTGCGCTAGGTTTGTTTTGGATCTTCCATTGTTCTTTGATATGAATGATACCAATCAACACTTCTTTTGACCCATCAAAACCGATAAATATGTCTTTCATTCAGTGATTTAAGTTTTGGTTGATGTTAACCATTTTCATTATTTTTGCTTTCTCTAGCTCCATTTGAAGGTTTTGCTTCTGTTTTAACCAAGACATGTTGTTCGTTATCATATTAATTTCAATCTTATTATATTTTGTGCTTGACTTAATATATTGTCTTGTCAAAGCTTCATCAAGATCTTGTGGTAGGAAAGCTGGTCAAGTGTTAGTGCTCCAAGCGAATGAATTCTATTGACACTAGGGAATTTGTAAGACATAAACCTTTATTTCTTAATTTAGCCAATCTTGTAGCTATTTTTTGTTGTATAATGCTACTATTTCCTATTTTTTGTTTAAGACTAGTGTTATTATATATGTTAATACTATTATGACATCTGGATTGTTTTGTCTCTGCAATTTGCATGTAAAGATACAGAGTAATATTTACCAATTATGTTGTACGAGTATATTGTTTACTAGTAGTTTTATTATGTAGCCAGTTAGAGTGATATAAGATAAATTGGAAAGGAAAAACATTCTTCTTTTGATGAAAACAGTTAGCAACTTAGCAGTAAGCTATGATTTGCTAGAAGTCTAAGGGGGCATGGCTTTGGGACCAAAAATAGATGCCATTTCCCAAGGCATAGATATCGAATACACACACTATGTGTTGTTACATATATGGTTGTGCATTACAAATTCAATGAGGGGATGCCAATACTGGATTGACTAGCATGTACAAGACCAACTAGTCTATGAAACCTCAAATGTGGACAATCCTAGCATCCTTGAAACTAGTCTTTAACTAAGCAGATTATGTGGATGTAAATTTTCTCTCAAATTCAAGTGTTTATCTGTATAGGGAACTACATAGGTAGTTGTTAATGTCTATGTGGATTAGCAATGTTATCTTTTGATCCTCACCTTGTGATCCACATTCAGAATGGAATCACATTATACAAGTTGCTAATTGAAGACTTGTGCTGGAAATAGCATCCCAACTTCTTCTACAAAGATAATTAATCTTTTGCCCATTTTTTGGAAAGGCAGAACTTGAAAGTTGGTATCAAAGCATAATATGCCTTCAGTGGTCACTCTCGATAGTAATCTTACTATGGAGATTTCTACCTTCCCCTTGGAAATAAGGCCTTTCGTATGCATTGTTTATGTAAAGAATGTTTGTTTTATATTGCCCAAGTACAAACTATGTTTAAAACTTATAATGTATAAATTCTCTATTTAAACTTTGTTCCAGCATATATTGGATTTCTAGGAATTCTAATCATTTATCCCATGTTTTAGATGAAAGGGAAAGAAATTACTGCTCAGGGCAAGTTTGATGGTGATCGCATGCAAGTGCACAAAGATAAGTCTTGCATCTAGTTCTGGTCAAGGTAAACTACTTCCTGCCTATGCATTTTGTTGTCTATGCCGATCTTCAAAAACAGATGTGAAGCAACAAAATATATGGATACATGCTATGGTAGGATTAAGTCTAGCAAATTAACATTGTGTCATAACTAAAACTATTCTTGATTGCAGAGGATAGGAAGTGCAAATTTATTTGACAGTAGAGGAAAGTGATAATAAATTCTGAAGGATGTGATTTCAGAACTCATAATTGACTTGTCTTAGACATCATATATGATTTTTAAAAATTTAGCATGGTACTGGCATAAAGTTTATACATGCAATCTTTTCCTTGATATTTTGCAGTAATTTGTGATATATTGTTTGCAAATAAATTAGCATGTTCTGTTTCAAAGCTAGATTATCAGTTTTAAACAGTCCTCAAATTTATGTGGAACAACTTTTTTATGGAAGTGGGGAGTTGTTAAAAATTTTCATCTTTGCCTTCGCTTTTGTTTGTTTGTCACATACCCAATCATAGAATATTTGTAAACAAGAGTCTTAAGCTATGAAACCGTTGAATTATTTATAAATGGTGCTTCTCAAGAACTCTCTTATAAATGGGCCACAACAGAGAAATCCCAAACATGCTAGACATATATGAAATTAGTAGGAAACTTGAAATTTCAAATGAAATTAAGATTGTAATTATATTTTAATAAACCAAGATAGAAAAGACATAACTCTTCAAGCAATTCTTTAAAGTGTACTATCTCAATGAAAGAGTGTCTGCCTTACAAGCAAGAGGTTGGTGGTTCGATTCCACTGTGAACTAACATGAATTAATCAACGATTTTGTAGTTTATTTTTAATTAAATGTTTTCTATACCGGAGAGACAAAAGTGATCTTTAAAAATTTTATTGTCTCTAGAGAGACAATAGCTAGTATTAAAGACATATTGTCTCTAATCCGAGTGTTGTCTCTAGAGAGACAAAAATGAAATTGTCTCCTAAGAGACAATAATGCTTGTGTAATATATTGTCTTTATAGAGACAATTGTTTAAGACAATATTTTTTAAGACAATAATCCTTAAGATAATAATTTTTAAGACAATAAACTTTAAGACAATAATTTTTTAGACTCTCGCTTAAAGACAATACTTAAGACAATACAAAAGTTTTGTCTTGTCTTAAGTTAAGACAATTTACCCAAAAATTGTCTCAAATATTATCTTAAAACCCATTTATGTAGTAGTGACAAATTCCTATCCAAACCATTGTTCGACGCTGATCTCTGTAAAGTAATATCGTGATTTCAAACACTATAAACAACTTAGATGTCGTAAAGTAAAATTTTGATAGGATTATGGTGGCAACATATCGTTAAAAAGGTTTAGACTCCCTCGACACAAATATTCCATCATGGCGATCCACTTTGAACCCACATAATGTAGGAAAGTAGTAAAAGGCTGTCGGCGAGCTCGCCATTGCTGAGAATCCGCTCCTGTATGATAGTGAGCAATGTTTTCTCTAAAGGTTGTTGTCTTCCAAGGCATACCCTCAGTGGAAGGGCGATTTCCATCTATTTTAGATCAATTGTTGTCGTCTTCATAATTTTCCATTAGGAACAGAAAATATTCAAGGAAACCATTACATTCTTCCACAAAACCTAAGGGAAACTATTTGTCAAACTGCAATACAAAGTTTGTTCAAATGTCTTTCATAACAAACCATCACATGAAGAGCGCGCAAAGTCATAGATCTGTGAAATGAAATGAGTTGTGAGTTCCACGATGCCTTGTGCTTGAGCGACGTGCTGTATTTACGTTACAGATTCCCATAGATCTACCTGGTACAAGATTTAGTGGGGCCAAACAAGGAGTTAACGCCATTTGGGAACAAGTTGATGCCATCATTCATGAGGAAAATTGCATTAAAAAGAGGGAAATGCTTCTCCAGAGATAGCTTTGTCTTTCCTGCGCTCTAATGGTGACGAATGAGGTGAAGCTCTCACACACGACGAGAATAAGGATAATATCCTTATGCTCTTAATAAAATGCCTTCATAAGCATCTTTGGATTGTCGAGGTTCAATAAAGACCTTGAGGAGAACCCTCACTCCTACAAAGGAGTGCCCTGGGGCATGTCTAGAAATGCCCCATTTTCAATTGATCGCCTGTCTCGTAGTTTGCTCCATACCTGATTTATGACATATTCCACTTCTCTAGAAGACGATGATATCATGATACTAGGAGAGATCACTATGGATTTTCCAAATTTCTACCATGGATTCATTTCATCTCATTTTAGAAATTTCGTGGGCACCCCCGTAGATAACATTTGAATTTTGAAAATTTTCTGTACCGAGGCTGCATTGAATGACTATGGTAGAATGTCTTATCGACCAAGTGATAGCGTGGAGTTGAGTTTCATGGTAAATCGTAATAATCATATGCAAGCCATATTTCCTATGCTATAGGGTATTGAATGCCTTGACAGTGACCCTCACAGCGGAGGATTCTGACATTTGCTTTCACCATAAACTCGTGTACATAATTTCTCTGGCAAACACACTTTCCCGTTAATGGTTGCGGAAATGGGATGACGCATCATCCATGGCTTATGCGGATGCCAGATGATCCCCATGAACATGATGGTGAATAAATAATGTTTGCAGTCATACAGTACGTAATCCAGTCTGGCGAAATTAATGTTGAAAACCCATTTGAAGTGAATTCAAATTTGAATTCAGAAGGGTGCTATTTTATTTATTCCAAAATCTATTTCTTTTAATTAATTAAGCTTTTATCACAGCTTGGCCCTTTTCAGTTTTTGTGATAACTTGCCGTAGCAGCATCTTGCAGGTTTTCCATGGATCTAGCTATGGATGTTTATAGTCCAGAAGATTATGTCAGAAGGCGCTGCAAGCCAAATATATTGATGCAGAAATTAGATGGCCGACTTTATTTCAACGATGTGGAGGCTATTATTATTATTATTTTTTATAATTAGAGATCATAGAGGTACGTTTAGGGAACTAGCTCCCCTGGCATTCACACCAAATATGAACAATTCGCTTTTAATGCATGAAATGTTTTTTTTTTTATTATATCAAATTTATGTTTAATTTAATTTTTTCCTATAATAAAATTAAAATTAATTAATTAAATTGTGATAAAATATTTTCCAGATATTATAAAATTTAAACGAATAATTTATATTAATTTAAATATTTTTATTGTAAAACAAGCATTTTTATGTCCACATAACCATAGTTACCTATATGTTAGATGAATATTTATTTCATATAGAATTCAAAGAAATACTGTATTATATAAACCACTCCTACAAAAACCATAATCAATAACTGCAGAATTACACGTTGAGTGGTTGTGTGTCCTATTCCCTGTAGAATACGTTATACTATCTGCATAAATACATGTATTAAAATGATTTTTGTTGATTAAACGTTAGAAATTATAAAGAAGTAGAATTTTATTAATACAATATATATTTAATAATTTTCATATAAGTATTTTATATAGATTGAGAGATACTTTATATATACACTCCACTATGAACCATGGAAACTTATAAATTGATTTTTTTATTAATATATAGTTATAAAGAAGTAGATATCTTATTAATAAATATATTACTAATTGATTTCTTTTATTGATATAATAACCAGTTACTTACTATTTATGAGTTATTTTCATTAGTGGGCCTAACACTGCTTGAGTGGGCCTAATGGTTAAGAGCATGTGTTTCCTCCTAATAGGTCACAGGTTCAAAACTAGAGGGGGGTAGAGTATTTATGCCTTTGTAGACTTTAGCAGTCAAATTGTTGCGCAGAGGTGGGTCCCTTGTCCCACAAGCAAGGGGGTCTCATACACCAATTTGGTGTCTAGCTTAGCTGTGACTTTAAAAATGGATATTATTATTATTATTCATTAAAAATAAATTTTTATATAAATATTTTATTTATTAATTATATTTATCAAATATCATATATAAAATGTTGAAACTCTCATAATTTATTTTAATATAAATACTTATTTATCAACAAATTATAACTTTTAGGTGGGTCCTTGTTCCACAAACAAGAGGGTCTCATACGACCAATTTGGTGTTCGCTTGTGATGTGACTTTAAAATGGAATTTATTATTATTTATTATTAATATTTTTAAAAATAATTTTATATAACATTTTTATTTATTATTATATTTATCAATATCATATATAAAATTGTGTAAACTCTCATAATTTATTTTAATATAAAATATTATTTATCAATTATAACTTTTAATTTATCATTTTGAAAAGTGCGTAAATGATCACCATGATCATAAAATCTTACAAATTGCATAACTATAACATAGTCTACAACTCTTCTGTAGGAAACAAATAGATGGTAGCATATGCACCTTACTTTCCCAATCCTTGTTATTTTAGATACAATATTAACATACCATAAAGATAAGCTTTTAAGAATATAAATCCAAATATCAAGGCCAACGTCTCGAATATTTTTATAAGTGCAATAAAGACTAGCATTTAAATTACATTGAACAATCTATGAGTTATTAGACATTCATTTAAACTTGAAGTGGAAGTTCAAATGCTTGCAATTTATTTCCTTATAGCACTAGGTTTTTAATGCAACCATACAAAGGTTAAGATGAAGGCATATAGATATTTATTTCCATTCAAAAATCAAGTACTAATAAAATATAAAATAGGTAAGAAGACCATAGAAACACCTAGTGGAGTTATTGGAACCTTGTTGAATTACAAGTACTCTAGTTACATTGCAAAGGTCTCACGATAATCAACTTATATTAATTTTCATGGCTTGATTTTTGGCTATAAAGGAAATTCAAAAATAAACTTAGAAATTTGGTGTTTAATAAATTTAGAATATAGTTTTTTTTTGTTAAGCTGGTAGATCCTTCTTGTTCATTATAAATAAGTAAGCAAGTTACACACATATATCATGGTTAGGTGGTCTCAAATTGCCTAGTGGGAAACCACGTCTATTGACCAACTAACCGCAGTTTAAGTTGTCTAGTAGCAAAAAATACTTATTCTATCTATCCAAGCTATATAAACTTGATAGTCATGTCCACAACCATATTCTAGTTGTCTATACATATACATGACTGAAAACTGTAAATTGAAAGCTATCTACATGAAAACAAATAAAAAAAGGACTAAGAATCAACATTCTATTCCTCTTGTTGGGTGGAAGTCGAATCCATCGGGGCCGGATCTTTCGCGCTGGAGCCTGGAATCTTAGTCAGCACGAACATGCATGGGAAATGTTTCTCTATATGGTCCAAGTCGCCATCCTACTTCTGCAATTGAAATTGCAATTTTTGAAAGTCTTATTTATAATTTGGAAAGTCCTAGACAACAAACATCCAGATTTTCTCCATGGCCTTTCCTAGGAGGCATTTCATGAGCTAATACAAATAAATGGACTATTTGTATTGTGCTTCTTAACCTCTGGTGTGTCACAGGTCTAGAATTAGGATCTACCAATCCTGTATGTATGTTGGCTCCACACTCGCTTGACAATTTATATTTTCCTCCCATTTGACTACGAGTGATTTGATTTCCCCTATGGCACCCCTTGCATATGCAACCGTCACTTCCTAGATCAGGTTGGCCATAAGATTCTTGCCCCGATGTTTGCCCGTGGTTCTTGGCTCAACCTCGACCTCGCTCCCTCGTAGTCTCTTATTACAACCCTTGGTAATCGTTGCTCGAACCATAGCCACATTACCCCTGTACCTTCCGGGCACCTTCAAACATTGGTCTAAAACAAACCTCTGTGCTTTTCTTGTATAAGGAAAGTTATCTCCCGGCTGACCTATTTTGGGAGCAAGAAAGCATAATTTCTAAAATGTTAATTTCTGAATTGCCTTCATCCCACGGTTCTGACAACGCAACAAATCTATCACCCACGATTTATGCGTATAACCCCCGAGCATAAGGGACCTCCACCTGAAACTCCCGAGATGCCCCTGCATGACACCTGCCTTACTTGCTCTGTGACCCTGGACTTGGAGGCAAGGTGCATGGCCACCCACCAAACTTGTAACCCAGAGGTCAAGTTTAAAGGAATTGTGCCCCTCATCTCTGTTGCCCCTTGTTCACTGCCTCTGCCCCCATTCCCCTTGACTTAGCCTCTACTTAATATGACTCAGATCCTCCTTACAACTTGACATCTAAACCCCAACACCCATAAGGCATCATGCCCCTAGCTTACTCAGCACCCAGCTTCCCAGCTACTGGCTTAAGCTAGCTCGGCCAACATTCTTTGCATGCCAATTCCCACATTAAAGAAATCCCCGACTCGCGACAATCTTCCCTCGCCTAACGCTCCTTAGGGGCTTGGCATTAGAGAATTTTAGGAATTGGAGTGGTCCGATCGCAATGATAATTACCACTTCCTTACCTTCAACTCCCGGGTTTTCCAAGCATACAATAAACAACAATTCGCTCAGGCTGAATCCCTCCCATCCCATCCCTATAATCCCCATGCAAGATAGCAAAATGGCAAACTTAAGAGGCAACCAAGCAGACCCCCTGGAATTGGGATTGTTCCCGTAGACCACCTCCTCCAAGCTAATTCCCCTGCCTCAGTTACTCGCCCATATAAACCCTGTGCCCCCATGCAAGCCCCAGTTATTAGACCAAATGTAGGGAAGCATAACAGAATGTAGGCTGAGCCAATTAACATACCCGATTATCGATGTTTGAAAATGTCATATCTCATCTCTTTCCTGAAGTCATCGCTCCTCTTTCATCGTCGTCACCTCTTTGCTTACACCCTCCAAATAATTCTCTCTCTTTGCGTTCAGTGAACTCAATTGCATGCAAATGCCACCTTCCCTCCTCTTGCTTGCCTTAAGCCTACTGATGGCCACCACACCCTGCGTGTCAAACATGTGGGAGGCAATGGAACCATCCCTTGTGCTTTTCATTATGACAACCTTAATGGCTCTATTCACCAGCTTACACCCTAATCAAGGGGAGAAGATAGTTTTTTTATTTACTCAAATGAGTTAAATTACAATACAAATTACATTACAAAGGTCTCACAAACACCAACTTATATTAACTTTCATGGCTTGAGTTTTCATTATAAAGGAAATTCAAAACTAAGATTAGAAGTATGGTTTTTAATAAATTGAGAAGATGTAAATTTACTCAAATGAATTAATCACAATACAAATTAATTTATCCTATTATAACAAGCCAATTTGGTTATTATAAGAATGAGTTTATGCTTTCATAGAAAAATGTTAGTTGGTAACATAGTATAGTTGAAAGGAAGCCTAGACTTTAAGAAGAATTATCGCGAGTCAACAATTTGTGTTTGTGCTGAGAATCACAAACTCAAATTATAACATGAATTATTTAGTTGAAGCAAATAATTCATATATAGTTATTATTGTGTGCACAAATAGATTGTTCTACATACATTATGGAATGATTAAGCCTTT
This sequence comes from Pinus taeda, assembly GCA_000404065.3. Lineage (NCBI taxonomy): Eukaryota > Viridiplantae > Streptophyta > Pinopsida > Pinales > Pinaceae > Pinus > Pinus taeda. Next base: position 86,005 of record APFE031655510.1, read on the forward strand.
GAAAAAATAAGAGAAGGAAGATAACTCCCATGGGTAGGACAATCATTGTAGAGGGTAACCCTATTGATTTGTGATGACCTTAATTCAATATGAGTCACATATTGTCTATTCATATCTCAACAATATAATATATTTTCACCAAGTCGTTCATGGTCAAATCCCATCAAATATGGGTTGTTATTTCATAATGCCAAATATTTCAAAGTTTCAAAGGAGATAGTAAAGAAGGTGAAAAGAGGGAGATAGAGGAGAGAGAGAGAGAGAGGGATTCATCATAGATATGGTATATGTGTATATAAAAACCAACCTATATCCATCTTAATCCCTAATCTATCAAGCGCCAAAAAGGATTAAATATCTTTTTACTTTAAAAGAGGCTTGTATCTCAAGAGATTTGATCCCTCTATGTGCTTGATATATTCATGGTTAAGATGGATCTAGGCCGGTATTTTGTGGAAGTAATATTTGTGCAAAAGATTTATTTTTATGTTTATATTATTTATTTTTTCATATATAAATTGAATATCATTTACTAATATTAGTATTATATTCAATGTTTCCAAAAACTAAATCCACTTTATTTGGTGAGTTCAATTTTAACAATTATATTCTATGAATAATCTTCAAAATGAATTAAATTACAACATCTCTTCCATACTGGGCTAGAGAGCCTCTCTTGGTGGAACGAGCATTAATAGAAAGAAATAGTAAGCTTATTAAACTAGCCTAGATTCATCTTATCTCTATATATACCAAGCGCTAAGAGGGACCAAATCTCTTTTCACTTTAAAAGAAGTTTTCACAGCAAGATATTTGATCCCTCTTAGCACTTGGTAAATCTAGAGTTAAGATGGATCGATAATAGTTTAATTGTTAATTATAATTATATTAACACTTTTATTTTTTTAATTTATTTTTATCTTTATGTAAGCCTAATGGGGTTGAGCGAACCAAGAAGTACTAGGTGGCGGTGGATGCTAGCCACCCATATGGGCTCGATGGCATTTAACGAGTTGGTGTCATGGCGTTTGCCTCACATGTAAAAGTGTGTGAAGGCATATGCGTGGTGTGTGAACACATTGTTCTATTTAATGGTGGCTTTAGTTTTGATGAAGAGCCTAGTGTCCTTGTGTTGTGGTGATTCTATTAACTAGTGGAAGGTTCTTTAGTCTGGTATGGGGTGGCTTAGAGCAAGAACTTGCTGTGTTGACATGGTATTTGTGGTGGTGAGTTTAGGAAGAAATAACCATTTTTTATTTGTGGGGGGAGTTGGTGATGTGCTTTGGAGTGGCAGAGGGGAAGATATTTGCATATGCAAAAGTTGCACATATATGAAAAATATGCGCATATATATAAGTTGTGGATATATGGAGGCTACGTATATATGGAGGTTGAAGTTGTGCACAACTTTTGTATATGCGCATATATGGAAGTTGTGTATATTCAGTAGATGCACATATATGGAAGCTACGCATATACATAAGTTGCACATATACGGAAGATACACATGTATTTTGTATATGCACAACATCTATATATGTGCATATATTATGTATATGCACATACCTTCTGTATATGCTTAATTTCAATACATGCGCATATCTTTTGTATAGATGCATCTACTATATATGTGAAACTTCCATATATGCACATATATGAAAGATATGCACATATATGGAAGATATGCGCATATACAGAAGATATGCACATATACGAAAGATGTGCATATACAGAAGTCGCACAACATCTATATATGCACATATTTTGTATAACACATCTTTCGTATATGCACATATCTTTTGTATATGCAGAACTTTCGTATATGTGCATATATAGAACTTACGCATATACAAAATTTGCGCTTGTACATAGGTTGTGCACAACTTAACCATTCAATGAGGCGCTAGAAAATTGTATAAGGCCACTCTCTAGAATGGCTAGGAGGTAGTCGTTAAAAAGATTTCGAAGAGGATAAATGAATGGCTAGGACATATATTTCCATATATGTGCATATACAAAGGTTGTGCACAACTTCAACCTACATATATATGTAGCCTTTGTACATGCACAACTTTCGTATATGCACATATGAAAGTTTTTCATATACAAAAGATATACGTATATATAGAAGTTGCGCATATATGGAATATATGCGATACAAAAGATGTGCATATATAGAAGTTGTGTGACTTCCATATATGCACATATTTTGTATAGGTGCATGTCTTCTATGTATGAACATATTGTTTATAGTTATGCTTCATATGAATATTATCTCAAAAGGAATGTTGTATTCTTATCTTATATAACTTTCTATTGGGTGTTATTTCCATAAGTTTTTTAAAATACCGAGTCTTTATACTTCATCCATAACGTAGTAGGTATTAGAGTTATGAGCATTTGAAAGAGGGAGAACAACTTTTGTGAGATCCCAATGTCTAAAGTTCTACATCTATTTCATAGTAAGGAGAATGTTATTTTACCCTCACACAACTTTTTGTGATTTTTTTCCCTTTTCTGTTGGACATAGTTTTTATTCTATGTCCTATTATACACACTAGAATATTTTCCTAAGGACTTGTTTACCACTGATGTTGTCCAAGTTTAATTCAATGTACATAAGCACAACCAAATTGTGTTTGACTTACGGTTGAACATTGATTACTATTTGCACCATGAACAAATACTTTTCACCATAACTTGCCACGAGACAATCCCGAGAGTAACAAATTATCATGTTTGAGGTTTGAAAGACATAATTTCAACAATCTTATTGATATTTAATAGACATGGAAGTAGATGTTGCCAACAATATTTGTCCTAGAATTTGTTGGAGGACCTTAAGCTTAAATGGAAGAAACCTTCAGTTTGATTATGTTTTGAGAGAGTTTTATAATGAACTATTTTAACAAATTGTTTTCTAATTTTTATAGGTAGGCTCCTCTAAGATGCATGAATGAAACTTAAAATTTCATTTGGAAACAACATATCAAGCTTCATAAAAGAGAGGCAAGAAAGTGCAACTTTTCCAGAATTGGATGAGAAAAGTAATCTATAAATGTTATATTCTCTCGTTGAGAGGTTTCAATTTTTTATCTATCTTTTGTCGTTATTCTTTATGATTTTAAAACTTATTGCGAACATAACTATAGAGGTAGTGTTAGCTCTATTATGCAGCACTGACTTTCTAATGTCAGAGAGAGGCCTGGTCTATTTGATTGTGTCCTAAAAGAGGCTTACATTGGTCACTTTTCTCTTTATTCCTTCACCCCGCTCACCTTTAAACCTTACCCATACGCCCTCATGCGCTCATAAAACCCTCATCGCTTTCCCGCCGTTGATCATTCCCCGACAATCTAATGGCCCACATCGCACCCGATAAAGGTGACCCGCTCGACCAATTTCCACCATCAGATCATCTCTGCCAGATTTGACGATCTTCACATACATCGCGCAGACAACTTGATTGATCAATACCGTGTAATGAGATACGTTTTTCTCTCTCATCCACTACTACGTGTTGATCATTGAGTGGAATTTCTCGGCCTCGGGAATTTACCACTTAGCACCTGAAAGCGGTGCAATGAAAACCATTACCCCCCGACCAAACCGTCCTCGCTCGTTAAATGCCTATGCAACTTCATCGCCCGATGACCATCCGATCTGTCCGCTGAAGATCCAATGACACTGATGCACCCTATTCCCACCTCGATCTATAGCTTTCGCAGAACCATCCCCACCATTCATCTCCCCGATCCGACGGTCATTCTTCTCGCTCACCCAAATTGTCCACTTACCCATGCACTCTACATCCCACATCCATTATGTTGACCGAGGAAGGAGATAACCTGCTCTGCTTGACTAACAATAGTTGGACCCCAAACAACCATATTTAACATAAAGCATGGCCAAAGGAGAAATGGACATAGCACGACTCTTTAACTAAATTTATCAGTCATGGACTCCACTGGTACGAGCACTCCAACCGTCTAAAGGATAGCGCAACACCTGAATAGATCATATTCACCCAGTGAAACAAGCAACCTTCTCCAAAGACTCCATCAAGTAGTTAAATGCAGTTGGTGGTTAATTATGACCCCTCCATACCTAAATGGCCAGGTGCCATAGTAATGTAAACTTATAAATATCCATAAGAAAGATGTAATCAAGGTTAGTATTTGATGTAAGGTTCAACTTCTGGAGACTATAGACATTTTGTCACTTGGAGCATCTCATCTTCATTTTTAGAAAATACAAGCTTCTTTTGCTATTAACTACTCACTGGCCATTTTCCTCTGTTCCAAGCTTGTACCTGATGTGTTGTGCTCTTGATCTCTTAATGTTTAGCACTAGATAACTGTCATCTTATCTCCATGTTGGAATATTGAATGCATCACTGAATAGGTTACTCAGGTTTCTTCTTATCTAATGCAGGAGAGTTGTCATCCTATCTTTGCATTAATAGATTAGATTTGCAGGTTTCTATACTAGTTGCAGCTGGCCATCACATGGTCTTGTGTATCTGCTGGTGTGGTTAGTATTCTCCATATTCACCTAAATATCTAAACTGTGAGCATTGGTGGTCTAAAGCCTTGTAGTCTTAGTGTGTTCATGCATGTCTGGAGTGGAAAAAAGTAGAAGTGGTTATCTAGCTTGAACCAAACCATCATTCCTTCCATTAAACCTTTGCAACAATAGTTGAATTTATATGTTACTAGGCATGTCCAAGCTACAACTTAGGAGAGTTTCTTAGAATCTTAACAGGTAGAAAGGTTTTGGAATATCATGGTAAGAGTAAAATCATGAATCAGTTGTGACAGTAACTTTGAATTCCAACATCGGTTAGAGGTCAGTCATGAAAAAATAGAGGTCAAGCATGAAAAATCTCCTTTATGTCAAGTGGAAGAAGAGGGAGGTTGGGAGATTGAAATGTAGAGTTTAAATGTTAATGCAACACTTAGAAATGTGCATATTCCATTCAAATTCAATGCAGTAGGGTAATGATGACAACTACAAATTGTAAATACTTCCAGCTAGAAAAGTTAAAAGCACAGTACATACTACCTATTATTATTATCAGAAAAGGAAAAGAATTGTGGTACTAGTGTAGATTTTCATCTTGCAAATTTATTTTATGATGACTTCAATGGATCATTATAAGTAATAGAAATATCTAAAAAAGATTTGGACAAATTTGAGACTAGGCACATCTATCCCATATGCAACATTTTGGACATTTGAATTTAGAGGTTAAGGATGGTTGGAGAAAATGTATTAAGTATTTTATTGGGTTGAATTTAGACGTAGATCAATGTGAGGAAGTATTGGAACATAGAAATGTGGGAAGGATATCCTTAATAGTGGATAAATTACTTAGATTGATCAATTCTTTGTTTTATTTACAAGTGGGACATATAAGTTAATAATGTAATGGAATCATACCAAATTCTTATGATTTTTCACTCTCTAACTTGTTAGTTACAATTTTTTAAAATGGATGGCATATTATCTTCAGTTCATGTGATGATATTTGTGCAAATCCTTTGTGGATCTCAATATGTGGGGTTTCCTCACACGAAGTGGTCACTTTGTAAGACTTCATTATTGTACAGAGTAATAATTTTTACATTTTGTGACATTCACATTGACATTATATTTGCATGTTAAGGAGGATTGTTTTGAGTCTTTCATGATGTATGTTTGGCTTGGCCATCTATAAATTGGTGGTTATATTAACTGAGTCTACTATATAATACATATATAAAATATTATTTAAAAATGTGATGAAATTTACCAAATCTCAATTTATGAACCATAACTAATGCTTATATTGATCATCATGTTGGGTGAATGCAGTTTGATTTCTTTCATATTACCAATATTAGTGTTGAAACCTAAGGATTCTAGTAGTGAATAATGTTGGTTGGTACTGCATTTCATTTATTATGGGTCATTGAGTTGTGTGTTTGGTAAGTTACGTCCACCATTATGCATTAAAATTTGATGTGTGAAGTGTAATCCTATTTTATGATATTTTGACAAGAAGGTAAAGGTCAAATAGGGTCTATGATATGTGCATATCTTATATACATAGATACACTTGTTGAGGAGGCATTGCAATTGTATGAAAACCGTTGAAGCCATGTAAATGAAGGGAGTATCATGACAGACTTTACATTATGAAATTGTATGACTTAAACTCTAATAAATCATGAGCAATGGTTTAAAAAATATTTATTTATATTACACATTGCCAAAAAGTTAATATCTTGTGTAATTCAAGAGGTCCAAGCTTCTCATACATGGGGTTTTCCGACACAAATTTTATGTTGTCCTCTAAGACCAATGTGGTCTATCAGACCTTAAGAAAATAAGAATCTAAGTGTGATTCTTCAGAATCTATTTCTAGGATAAAAAATAAGGGAAAGAAGTGCTCCAAGATCACTATAGTTGGGCTGACTTAACACATCAAGAAGATTGTAAGTGTGACAAATGTTAGGGAAACCAGAGTGATGTGAGTAAGAGCCGGGAAATCTAAGAGGAAGTTTTTTTCATCTTCCACCCTCTTAGTATTGCAAAGACAAAGTTATCAGATTCTATTGTCCCGGGGATTTTTGGGAGTAGAACACTGCCCGATTTCACTTCAAAGCTCATGAGAATTAGTTCTTATCCTAGCGATGTTCACTTTTTTCTTAGTGCTGGTCAAAATAGAGAGATAATTTAGATTATCAAGGGTGGGGTTGATCACCTATTTATAATATCTTAGCTTCCTTTTTCCCTTCAACTCCTTATTATCCCATAGTTTATCCTTAAATTTGGAGGCAATAATATTTTTGATACTATCCTTTCTTTGCAAGATTATCTCCTCCTTTATTCCCCAGTGGTTGACCCAAGACTCGGTAGCCTTATACCACCCACACGATTGAGGCGCAAGTGGGGACTTTGACTAAAGTTAGAAGCAATTTTGCGAAACCTATTGGATTCCATGTTGTAAAGATGCTTCTTATACATCAAATACCTAAACATAGCCATGATTTTAAGGGGGCAAATTCCATCTTCGATCAAGAGGATATGATATGGAATATTTACCTTGATCTTGAGGTTGTAGGTTATGAATTTCTTTTGAATCATCTCAATATTTCTTCATGACTCTTTGCATATACTACAACCCAAAAATTCACATCCATATAAGACAACAACAGTGACGAGAGTCTATAAAAGGAACATTTTTTAACTCCAAATATAAAGAGCGAGCAACTTATCATTGTTTTCAAGCTCATAATAAGCTTTCTAGCCTCCAATAATCGTTTTATCAATGCTATCATTCTAGTTGAGATCATGAGGAATGTCAATACCTAAATATTTATAAGCATAAACATGTTCTAAGTAATTGTTATCATAGAATAAATTACGATGTGTGATATTTTTGGATTTAATTATCACACCTTTAGTCTTGTCAGTATTAACTGTCATACCCATCTTGGAGCAGTAATCATGAAGAGTCTTAAGCTACTTTTCTAGGTCATCATGGCTTCAGAAAGAAGAACGATATCATCGTCATAAAGGAGAAGAGTAATGATTATGCGAACAAGCTTGGTTCCCTTACAACCTACAGTTTCCAAACACTTCTCTAGCTTATCAATGTAAATTCCAAAAAAGGTAGGGAATAGGGGACACCCTTGCTTAACCCAGATATTGCATTTAATATATTTATACCACCCTTTGTTGGTCTTAAGCTTGGAAATAACAGTCTCATAAAGGTTAATCACAAAAATCCTCAACTTTGGATGAACCATTATCTCTTCAAGTATTTTCCAAAGCTTATCCTAAGGAACAATGTCAATTTTTTTCTAAAGTCTAGAAAACAATAGAAGAGATTGATTTTACTATTTTGACATTCCTAGGCAATGATCCTGAGGGTGATAAGGTGGTCAATAGTGGAGTGAGGTCTCCTAAAACAAAATTACTCTTTATCTCTTCGACCATGGCTTTCAACCCAAAGACTAATCTTCTTTTCCAAAATTAGCTCATATAGTTTGGCTAAGATGTGGCTAGTCATAATAGTCATGTAGTTAGAAGGAACATTTTTGGCCCCACTTTCAAAGATAGGCACAATATGGCTTCGCGTCCAAGGCTTAGGGAAGCCATGCTTTACTGCCAAATTGATAAGCTTGTGGAGATGAAGAATGAGGATAGACCTTCCCATTTTAAATATTTAAGCTTGGTATCGTTCAATATCTTTAGCTTTCCCATTAGCGAGCTTATGAATCCTAGATTCAATGTATTTTAGAGAAATATATCTATTTTAATAGGATTATTTAAGATGGTGCCCATGGTGTCCAAAGAGTCATATAAATTCTTAAATTCAATGCCCCAATTCTCTAAGGGGATCAAATGATTATTTTATTTTTTACGAACAAGCGCATTCCACCAAAACTTTCTGGCTACAACTTTAGAAAGGTGAAGAAGATATCTTGTCTCTTATTAATATATGACCTCTTTAGTTGGTAATTGAATTATTTATAAGTTTCCATTTTAGTGTTTTATAATTGCAAAAGCTTATCATAATATTAAATGTTATAATATTATATAATGTAATAGTATTAAATAATATAAGGTGTTACAACGACCTAAAATGTTTGTTTTTGGAAAATTAAAGTAATGAGTTGTTACATTTAAAATTAAATTACAAAATAATATCATTCATATATATAAAAAAATATTAGTTTAATTTAACTTTTACATATACATTAAATTAATTGAAGAGAATAATAATTAAATACAATGTTAAACATTTTTATTATATAAATTAAATTAAAAAAAAAATAATAAAGATGATGATGATGATTAATGTCTACTAAAACTAATATTGTTTATGGAACCTTAAGAAGGTAAGAGATTAATTGACATTTTAAAATTTTTTGTTGAACTATGATTAAAAAAAAGAAGAGAAGCATTCCAAGATCACTATTGTTTTTCTTACTTGAAAAGGCGAGAAAGTTGGTAGGGTGGAAAATGTTTTGAAAATGAGAACGGATATGAGTAAGAGCCCCACAATTCATGAGAAAGTATTTTTCATATTCCTCCCTCTTGGTATTGCAAAAGTGACATACTCTTTCGTCCCAAGATGTTTCAATTATATCTAATATTTATAATATTTCATAAATTATAAAACAAGAATTAGGTTTTATCTTTACCATGTTTCATAAATGATAAAAACAAAATAATTAAAAAAAATATTAATTCAAACATAAAACAACATTGGAAGTGAGGAATTTAATGAATTAAAAGAGGTAACTATGAAGTGGAGGGTAGGAGGAAAGAAGGTACCCTCCAAGATATTAAAATATGGTAAATATTACAATATTTTTCCGTATGTAAAACCACATTATTTTTTTCTAATTTAATTTTAAATTTAAAACTTCATTGATCTAACGTAAGCACTCTCCAGAGAACTATTAAAATATAATTTTACTTTTATTTATTTTTATAAATTACGAGTAAAATATAATTTTATTTTAATTTTTATCATTATTTTACTTAATATGGTTTTGAAAATTACCTTGATGGGGTGGATAAACATAGCTAAAGGGATCTCGGGGCACTTGTCACCCCCACCTTATCTATTGATGAATAAGGAAGGGGTGGCATAGCATACTCCCCAATCACAATACATGTCGCATAAAAACGTTAAGCAATTATTAACGTTGATTGTGTTTTTCCAAAATTTCTTGGATATTTTCCAAATCAATATCAACAATAGAAAACATTATTCATCAAAAAATTCAACAAGATGATTACATAGAAAACATAAATGGGACAATAACTTGAAGTTGAGAAAACAAAGTGATATCCTAAAATTTCTTTGTAGTGAATTTTAAAAGGATGTGTTGATAAGTCAACATGGAGCTACACTCTGATACCTACACTGATAGGCTTATTGGTGATCGATGAAATTCATTGTGTCACACATTAAGCTACCCATAAAATTACGTTCAACAGTGATAGGCCAGTTGGAGGTCAATGAAATATTATGGGTGACATATTTTTCTACTCATCAATTTCTCCAATTGTTGGTAAGGGTGTCAAAAATTGATGAAATATGTTAGGTTGCACATTATGTTTCCCATTGAATTTTTCCTAATGTTGATAGGCTTGTCAATGGCTAGTGAAATATTTCGGGTAGCACATTATGATACTTATCAAATTTAATTGATCATTGGTAGGTTTGATGGTGATAAGATAAATATGTTGGTCACTTGTTATGTTATGCATCAAATTTTGCTAATAACCAATGAACTTGGGTAATTTTAAGAAATTATTAAAGGGATATTTCTAGAGTCGATGAAGAGGGGATATAGGGATGGATGAGTAGAGAAACTCACAAGCAGTGTGTCTTCTAAAAAGGACTAGATCGAGGGGTGCCATGCATGACTGAGGATACTAAGAGCCACTAAAACATGATTTTCAAAAAAAAAACTTTGTGACCATGAAAAATTATAGAAAGGAGTTGCACCTTCATACAAAGAAGAGAAGGAAGTATATCTAGTGTTACCATAAGGGGAGTCATGGAAGGGAACTATGAACATGCCAACTTCAAGGTTTGAGGTTCTCGAGGGAAGAAACGGTCTAACAACATCCTCAATTAGGTCTTCTGAGTTTGTTCCTATCACAAAATGACCATCCAAAATGCTACCTTGGAGAGGAAAGTGTGCCATCGATGAATCCATTGTTTCCCAGCCACTAGGGGGGTTGTTACTCACCTTGAGGACTGGTTGTCAATGAGGTGAAAATGGTTTTACCCTCTAGTGGGTCCTCCGATTAATCGACTAGTGTTTCTTCCATAGTAAAAATATTTACCATAAAATGCATGTATCACTAACTCTTGTATTGTGTGGCCATTGCGGGGGAGCTTAAACTTTGTCTGTTAATAATAAAATGTGGTTAGCTCTGGTGAATTCTTCATTGATTGGGAGAGTTAGACTTAACCGATTCTTCCCTCAAAACGAGAACCAAAACGTGGATGTATGTCAAGTAGGGGCTTACATTGAAACATGGAAGAAAGTGGCAACATTGAGACCTATCAGATCAACTTAGTGGGTGCCATCAGAGGTCATTGTTGGAGCAGAAGCTACATACTAGCCTCCTCTCCTATTGTCCTTCATTTATATAATAAACTCTTTATTGAATAAAGACATAATTTAATTATTTATTAAATGAAACACTGTTCTTTGTCAAAATCTTGTGAGATAGTTCACTAGCTAAAAATATTAACATGGTAAATATTAAAAAATTGCAAAACTCGTCAATTATATGAGTAAAAAGAGCTCCTAAAATCTCAACTATAAGTTGAAACACTTAATTTTTAGTTTTTTAAGAATTCCTTTTCTACATTTAACCTCCATGCTTCAAATGATGTTTTATTTTAAAAGTTATTACAAATTTTTGTCTTATGTGTTGGCTTCATCAATTTGATATGAATTATATTGTAGACTTGTTTATTTTGGAATAGGGATTCTATAATTTCATTTTAATTATCAATAATTGTTAGGTAAATGATAATTATTTAGCCTCCATGAAACATTCTAGAATATTCTTAACAATATTCACAAATCAAAAGTTGAAATTGATCTTCAAAGTAGTTATTCCATTTTTGTCATTTTAATCGAATTGATTAATTAAATAAAAATGTCATTTGAACAAGTGTCATGAAATGAGTTATGGTGCTCAACCTAAAGTTGACATGTGTTCCTTTTAAAATAAAAATAAAATATTCTCTAAATGAAAAAACAATATAGAAAAAACAAAAATGAAAATACATATTTGATTAGTTTTAATTAAAAGTATTATAAAACATCAATGCTAGGTTGATATTACAATGTAGTGTGAATTCCAATAAATATTTATTGGAATTGCATGTTTAAATTGGGTACTCTAAATGAGGTTTGGGCCTCATGAGATTTGATCCTTCTAGCCTACGTACTAGATCTTTAGTTAAAATGAATTAATACCATGAGATGCATTATAAATCTTTAAATACTTATTATGGATTGATTTCTATTAATATTTATCAATCATTTAATTTATAAAACTATAATAGTATATGTTTTTAACAAAATTTGATAGTTTATCCAAATACATGGTAAAAAGTGGGTGAAAACTACAATTTCATTTGGGTTAAATGTCATTTACGATCTTTCACATTTAAATGGAATCATCAAATACAATAATAGAGTCCTGTGCAACCCCAAACTTCAAATCTAAAATATATACATTTCATTTATATATTCCTTTCTTGATATATAAATATATTTCCACATTCTTATTTACATTATTAAAATATGAGAATTTAATCTAAAATTACTAAGTAAAATAATAAATCTAAAAAATATGAAAGAATTTAATTAATGATATTTATTTTTTACTTTAATTATAAATATATTTCTTTCTCTTTCTTTTTTAAATTTTTTATTTATTTATTTAAAAAAAATTAAAAATAAAAATAAAAATTAAAAATTAAAAAATTAAAAATTTAAAAAAAAAATTAAAAAAAAAATTGAGCATACAAAAGGGAATTCTAATTCTTCACTTTCTTCATGAGTCAAGAATGGGCGTTTAGTGGTTCGTGTCTCTGTCCTGACCAGGGAGGTGTGGAGGTAGGGTTTCGTCGGCGGACCGGATGCTCGACAACAGATTTGCAGGATAGGTTTCAGACAAGGGAAGGAGGCGCGCAGGGTAGGGAGGGTCCTGAGCATCAGGACAAGCCCAGAAGAGCGGACCTCACCAAATCAGTTTTCACTGGAGAAAAACAAAACGCTAACCATAGATTGCGGGTGCTGACTGGAAGTGATGGGGACGGAGCAAGGGAGGGGAGAGATCCCCTCCTACAAAGCGGTAATAACAGGGGAAGCAAGGAAGGAAAGGCAGAGCGACGGAGAGCGAACCAATAAAGGAGAAACTTCAGAAGCTGGAGCACAAAGGCGATCAGGAATTCCAATTAAATTCCTACCAAGGACAATGAACAAACCCAGGTTTGTAATCCCGCCTAATAGATTAGAAAATTATAGAAGCTACGTGAGAGATTATGCTTTGATCTGTAAGTTCATAGGATATTGGCCAGCTGAGAAGGATCTTATGAGATGGATCCAACAGAGGTGGAAACCAAAAGGACATGTGGAAGTCAAGTTGGGAGCAAAGGGGTTTTTCACAGTCATATTTTCCAATCTAGAAGATAGGGTACGGATCTTTGAGGAAGGACCCTATTTCATGAACAACGCTGGTCTGTTCATGAGAGACTGGGTAGATTGCTACAACCCAGATAAGGAGAGGATGTTAGCTGCCCCGATATGGATAAGACTCTTCGACCTACCATCAGAATTCTGGGATCCAGAGATCCTTAAAGGCATCGGAAATTCAATAGGTTCCTTTGTTAAAGTGGCAAAATCAACAAAGAGAGGAAAATACACCACATATGCTAGAATATGTGTGTACATGAACATCACAGAGCCTCTTCCAGATACTATAGAACTGGAATACCATGATGAGATATGGCATCAAACAATCGACTACGAACATATCCCATTTCGCTGCAGAAGATGCCATGAGTATGGCCATTTATTTCGGGAATGCCCCATTACGCTAGCTGAAAAGGAAAGGGAAGTAGAAAATGAAAGGAGAAATGCAACAAGGAAAACAGGGGAAGAAGAAGAGGACTTCAGAGAAGTTCAAAGAAGGAGAAGAAGAGGAAGTAAAAAGATGCTGATGGGTAAGAAAAAAGAAACCCAGAAAACAGAATCACTAAACAAGTTTAAAGTCCTACAGGAAGAAGGTCTGGAGACAGAGGCAACCGAGGAAGAAGAACTAGAAGGAATGGAGGTAATAAATGAAAATGCAAACAAAGAGACAGATAAAATGAATAAAGATCAGAGGGTAGAAAACCTAAGAGAAACCCAAGAGGATCAAAGAGAAATGTAGATAGACTCACAGAAAACAAAAGGAGAAGAAGAAGAACAAGTAATGGCGAAACTTTTACAGGAATGTAAAAGGCTCGATGAAAGATTCATCCCAGAAGAACAAAAACAGAGGTACAAAGAAGCATTTCAAAGATATAAGGAAAAAAAGGGACTAATAGAAGATAAGGAAAGCCAAAAAACGGAGAAACAAGAAACGCAAATCATAGGAGTGGGCAGCACTGGCAAGGGAGGCAAAAAAAGAGGGAGAAGAACAATGAGTGAAATGATACAAGAAGTGGGTGAGATGCTTGTCAACTCAGGAAGAGTGATACCTCTCTTAGAGGTATTCCAATCCCCCCCAAAACTGTTAAGATGATTATTACAAGCTGGAACATAAGAGGCCTCAACAGCAGAGGCAAACAAAGGTATTTGAATGAGAGATTGAAAAAAGAAAAAGCCAGTATAATGATAGTACAAGAAACAAAAATAAGTACTGAGAAAATGAGAGAAATTCTGAATAGAAATAGGAATAGATATGAAATGATGGGACACGATGCGATCGGGAGCGCAGGAGGTCTGGTAATAATTTGGAATCCAGAGGAAATACAATTCAGTAATTGGATGAGCTTCCCAAGAATTTTAACAGGAACAACAAGCATAGTAGGAACGGCGGAGGAGGTTATTATAACAGGGGTGTATGGACCGCATATTCAGAGCGAAAAGGAAAACTTTCTGCAAAATCTAAAAGCTTTGAGATGCCTAATACTAGGAAAACAGTGGATCGTAGGAGGGGATTTTAATCTGATTAAAGCCTCAGGCGAAAAAAGAGGAGGAACAAGGAGAATGGATAAGGCAATGGAGCAGTTTGGAGATCTCATAAGGGAACAGAAATTGATCGATATTCAAACCATCAATGGAAATCATACTTGGAATAATCGAAGAGGAGGAGCTAACCAAATAGCCTCTCGCCTTGATAGATTCTTAATCTTGGAACAAATAATGATGAAGGATGTATTCATAGAAGCCACCATCCTCCCGGTATCAGGATCGGACCATTGGCCGATTAAATTAGAAATAGACTTAAAACAAAGGCCTCCCAACAAACCCTTCAGGTTCGAAGCCTTTTGGCTAAGAAATGAAGGACTGATGGAGAAACTAGAAGAATGGTAGAGGACGAGTGATCAAAGAGGAAAAAATAAGATGCACACCTTTCAACTCAAACTGAAGGAAATGAAGAATAAGTTAAAGAAGTGGAATAAAGAAGAATTTGGTAACATTATAGAAGAAAAAAGAGACTAGAACAGAGAATGGAAGAGCTTCAGCAGATAGACATCTTAGAAGGCATACAGGAGGAGAGAACAAAAGAAGAAGGTATGATATTAAACCAGCTAGAAGAAAGAAGGAAACAAGAAGAGATTTTATGGAAACAGAAATCAAGGGTTCAGTGGCTTAGGGAGGGAGAGAGGAATACTAAGTTTTTCCATAAAGCAATGGTACAGCATAGACAAAGAAACAGAATATTCTCAATAAAAAACCAAGAAGGTCAAAGAGTTCTGCAACACGAAGAAATTGAAAAAGTGCTCGTCAATCACTTCAAAAACATACTGAGGGAACCACAAGCTAACAGATCAGATGCCATATCAAAGATAAGCAGGGAAATTCCAAATGTGGTGACAAGAGATCAAAACCTGGCACTAATGAGGAAAATTACGATGGAAGAAGTGGAGGATATTGTCAGAAACATGAAAAGGAACAAAGCTCCTGGACCGGATGGGTATACAGTAGAATTCTTCCAAGCTGGGTGGCATTTTCTTGCAGCAGAAGTTCTGGAAGTTGTAGAGGAGGCCAGAATAAATCAAAGAATATGGCCAAGAATAAACTCAACCCTTCTGACCCTTATTCCTAAAACTAATCAGGCAAATCAAGCTGAAGGCTTTCGCCCCATAGCCCTTTGTAACGTCATCTACAAGATAGTGGCATCGGTAGTAGCTCAGAGATTGAAATTGATCCTGCCAAGTATTATTTCCCCAGAGCAAACTGGGTTTGTAGAAGGAAGGCAGATTTTGGATGGGTTAGTGGTGGCTCAGGAAGTAATCCACACGCTGAAAACGAAAAAAGAAAAAGGCATGCTGATCAAATTAGACCTCTCAAAAGCCTATGATAGGCTAAGTTGGAAGTACCTAGAAACAATCCTTAAAGCTTTTGGATTCTGTGATAGATGGGTGAATTGGGTCCTGAGCATGATCTCTACTCCGAATTTCTCTATTCTGTTGAATGGAGCGCCAACAACAACATTCAATGCAACAAGAGGCCTCAGACAAGGGGATCCCTTATCCCCCTTTCTCTTCATAATAGCAGCAGAAGGATTAGGCAGATACTTTAAAAAAGAATTAAGAGAAAGGAAAATACAAGGCCTCAGATTATGGGGAAATCAAAGCAACCTTGAAAGAAGTGAAAAGGATAAAGAAAATTCTACAGATATTTATGGAAGGCTCAGGGATGGAGGTTAATAATGAGAAATCCAGAAATTTTTTCTTTAACACTGTGGAACCTATTAAGAATCATCTAACCAAGGTCCTGGGATATCGGAAAGGGGATCTCCCTACCAAATATTTAGGAACTATGTTAGACTCATCTACCCTCAAAATAGGAAATTGGAAGAATATCCTTGAGAAGATCATGAAAAGGTTGGAAAACTGGACTTTCCGTGCTCTGAACCTGGCAGCAACGGTAGTTCTGCTCAAAGCCACTATTCAGGCAATTCCGATATATCCATTATCCGTGATGGCTGCTCCTAAAGGAATATGTAATAAACTTGTAGAGATTTACAGAAAATTTCTGTGCGGGGGATCGAAGCAACAAAAGAAGTGGGCCCTTTGTTCATGGAACAGACTAACCAGACAAAAGGAAAAAGGTGGCTTAGGCCTCAGAGACCCATGGACTTTAAATCAAGTACTCGCTACCAAATTAAGATGGAGATGGATACAAGGGGGGCCGGATCTATGGAAAGAAATCTGGACAACAAAATATAATATGCCTCTCACCCCTGAAGAAATTCTAAGGGAACAAGATATGCCTCGGGGATCAGATATATGGAACCTATCCATTCAAAGCAGGGACTTAATTGATAGACATATATTTTGGGAAATCAGAGGAGGTCAGATTGCGAGATTTTGGGATGAAGCCTGGCAACAAAGGGAGAAAATGTTGAACCTACAAGGTATGCAAGAAATCTACAGAACAAGTATGGATAGAAACCTCATTACGGTTAAAGATTACTGGACTGAAGAACGGGGAAATGAGGAATGGAGAGAATGGAAACCACTGGAGGAATGGAAAAGGAATGCAACAGAAGATCAAAAAACAACATTCAGAAAGGAAATAGACTCTAGGAAGATAAAAAAGAGAGAAGGCATAGACATCCTTCGATGGGGCAAAGAAACGAAAGGGATATTTACCATAAAGGAAGCTTACAAAGTAAAAACCCAGCAAGATCAGGGGGAGGAAGAACAAAAGTGGAAAAGGATATGGAGAACTAAATGGTGGCCGAAGATTAAATTGTTTGCATGGTTGGTAGGAAGAAAGCGGATTTTAACATGGGACAGAATTCAAAAAAGGGGCTTCTCTGGCCCTTCAAGATGTTGTCTTTGTTATTCAAATGAAGAAGATCAGGAACACCTTCTTAATGGATGCAGTGTGGCCCAATTCCAGTGGGAAAAAACGAAAAATCTATTCTCGACAACAGAAAGAAACCCGCATGACATAATTCAAACCCTATGCGACTGGGGAGAAGGAAAGTTTCAAAGCAAAATAGTTAGAAGAGCGTGGAGCATTACAGCAGGCTTCAATGTATGGAATCTGTGGAAGGAAAGAAATAGCCGAATATTTAAAGGGAATTCCTCAGGTCCGGAGGAAGTATGGAAGAGAACTCTAAGACAAATTAGAGAATCAATCCTAGCGGAGAATTGGGCAGAAGAGGATTGGAAAACCTCTGAAGCTGAAATAGAGATTTTAAATAAGCTGAATGTAGAACAGGGGATGATCTACCATCAAAAAACAAAGCAGCACCAATCAATAGAAAATCAAAGTCATGCAGTTTATCGAAAGCCTCCAGAAGGGTTTATTAAGCTCAATTTCGATGGAGCTGCTAAAGGGAATCCTGGACCAGCGGGTTTCGGCGGAATATTCAGAAATGGACAAGGGGAAACAGAGTGGATCTATGCTGAACATGGAGGAACAATGACCAATAACGAGGCAGAATTTACGGCTGTATATCAGGGTCTTAAAATTGCCAGAAGAAATGGTTACAGGAAGATAGAAATTGAAGGAGATTCCACCCTGGTTGTTGATACGATAAGGAAATTAATCCAAGGAAAGAAATGGGAGAAGGTAGCAAAAAGCTGGAGGAATGCAAGCATAGTCTGAGATATAGAGGAAATGTTGAAAGGAATTGATTACAAGATCACTTCGCATGTAAGAAGAGAGGGAAATAAACCCGCTGATTGCTTAGCGAATTGGGGAAGCAAAGAACCATTGGAACGAATCGATGACAGCTGGACCAATCAGGTAACGCTAGCAAAATGGGACGATCTAAAACAGCACATTGGTAGTGATAATCATGACGCAGAACAAGGATAATTACAATTCCGCGTGGAGCGGGAGAAGGAGAATAAGGCAAGATCAGGCGGCAATAAGGAGAGGACAGAAGGGCGGCGCCCTTAATTTCTTGACATCAGAAATTAATGATTTTTCAGTGAGACAGGGACGCGGCCCAAAACAAAAACCGATTATCAATACCAAAGCCATCATTCAGAGTAAGAGTGACATTCGAAGTGGGGAGCAATCCCATCATAAGAGCAAAGGTGGTGAGAAAGCTATAAGGAGGAACACAGTAAGAATGACAGGCAACAAAAATACGACGAAGGTGGCGAGAGAAGAGGCGACTTGGAAGAGAATCCCTAACCAGCGCCTCAAACACTCTAAAATGGGTGAACGAAGAGATAAGACAACCCTAAAGGAGAAGGACGCAGCTGAGGGCAGGCACTTCGAACAGGATAGGGTCAAAATTGAAATTGAAAGTTCAAAAGAGATGGAATACAGATAGGGAGAAGAACTCAGAGGCAAGCAGTTCGAAACTGGGCAGAGCAGCAGAGGCCCGAAGCAAGTTAGAAAGGGAGGAGGACAAAAGCAGCAGGAGCAGAGAGGAAGAGAACGCCCCCGTCAATCCACCAATAATGTGGAGGGTAACAGGACGCAGAAAAGACGAAAAAGAGGGAACAGGTCGATCAGTAGGGCATTGCACGAAGCTGAACAAGCCTATAATTTGGAAACCAATGAATATATAAGGAACATCATCGACGCCATGGAGGAGAGGGTGTTAGAGGAACCCTCTGACCCGGAAATGGACGAATGGTCCTCGCAGCTGTCAGACCCTGGCAACACGCGAGGCAGACTCACTCTGTATCGTCGCGCTCTACATACATACTGGGTTCTGAAACACCTCCTGGCCAAGGCCATGGAGCAGGTCACGACCGAGATGTTGGAGATGGCGCAAGAAACAGCGGCTGCAAAAAAGGAAGTTGCAAATGTGGAGGAGCTGGTGAGGCAGCAGAACGAGCACCTCAAGGAAATTAAAGCAATGTTGACGGAGCTGAGGAAAGATAGCGTCAGCAACAAAATCGACCGAGGAAATGCAGCGAATTGAAAGGCCTGTTCTTCGTTTCTTTTTCTTTTTCGAAAGTCAATACTCTATTTTTTTGGAACACTATCTGGTATGCCATAGCGGCAGTAGCTCATGGGGTTGGTCAAGTAGGACTGAGAAAAATCTAGTTTTTTGGGGTAAATTTGGGGGAAGAGGTCTTTTTGTATCTTTGCAGTTTGACAATGTCCAGTTTGATAACTTTATTGACTGTTGGAAGTATAGGAGCCAACAAATCTGGTTTCCCTACGGGGCAGATTGAGGCTCCTAAGTTTTGTACTTTTATAAATGTTTGTAGATAATAGAAATACCGCAGTTCACAAAAAAAAAAAAAAAATGATCTAAAATTACTAAGTAAAATAATAAATTTGAAAAATAGAAAAGAATCCCATCAATAATATTTATAAGATGATAATTTATTTTGCAAAAAGAGCAAGGAATATGAATATGAAGTGAAGTTAAAGGCCAAAAAGCTCAAATTTCTTATTAACTCTAAGATACAAAAAGTCCAAATTGTGAGTTATCCGAAATATAGATTATGTTGCTAGTGGGTGTACTTCGATGGTGTTTATTAAGAATATGCCATTTTTAAAGCGAAGTTCGTTTAATCTAGATGAGAAATCTTCATGGTAGAGGAACTAAAAACTAACGGTAAGTGGAAATTTTGGGTCTTTGGTTATTACTAGACATAGTGAAAGAAAAAAGAAAAGATATTAGGTAAGTCTAGATTTTGGTGACTCTCAACTAATAACCAAATGGAGTATCTTTCAAATCAGTATTGAGAGCGTTTGACTTATACTTCTTTTACAAATCTTTCAGAGTCTATGCAGTGTTTTGATTGTGATGCAGGAGCATTCAGCCCAAAGGGAAATTATTGTAAATAATAGACAAAGGGGGTCAAGCATTTCTAGAATTATTTTCCTAGGTTACAAGTTAGTTTAATATTTAGGCCTTTAAGTGTGATTTAATTAGATATTCTCAAAATAAATAAATGAGAAAATAGGAATTAGGGAGAGATTTTAGGCATAAAGGAATGGATGTGGAGCATTATGTGATAAGGAGGCTTTTCTATTTTAAGACAGAGAAAAATGGAATAAAGCCTCAAGATGCTTTTGTCAGGTGAATGCATTGCATGTAGAGCTTTAAAGCTTTTATGTTTAAATCTTTATGTAAAGCATATCCATTATTATTATAAAAAAAGAGGCAGCTAAGCTCTCAAGGGAGAGAGGAGCGTGCCAGAAGAATTATGAATGAAAATTCCTCTCGGTATTCTTAAGAGTTCCATGAATTTCTGTTAGTATAAATGCATGTATTTAATAATGGATTGCGTTGTGTATTAAGAGGTTGAATTGCATCAATTATTCGCTCGATACCTTACTGTGAGTGTTAGAACAGTTTAGACTGTTTTGTTTTCATTGATACGCTGGATGCACCTGCGATTTCATTGTTATATAACCAGTGGCGGGCGTGAACTTAATTGATAACGTCCCTGCCTTTTCAAGATTGAGGGTTTCACACCATATATCGGCGGCAGAGTCTCGGTCTCATAATGAAACTGTCGGATGGGCTATTCATGGTTATGCTGCCATTAGTTTTGGGGTCGTAGACATAAATGGATTCTCATATGGGCGATTTTATAAGAACCCAAATACCGGATTGCGACGATGATGTAATTGCAACTGCAAGATTCAAGGCATTTAGCGGGCAGAGATCCAATTGGGAAGCGAGGTTTCAATTTTGGAGAGGCTAGATCTGAAGGCTAGTATTGGTTGCAGGCATTAGAGTTTGGAAATGCTTGGCCCAAGGCTAAATCTATTTTCATTTGGAGGTTGAAATCATTTTGGGGAAAAGAGACAGAGTATCATATCCTTCAGAGGGACGAGACTGGTGTCTTCAGGTCCACGTTCTAACTGGTAGCAGAGGCGAGTACCTTATATTTTTGTTGGATGGGCATGCTTGCTGATGGGGGACTGAACTGCTGCATAAAAAGCGTCGAGTACTATTCTTGTTGACAATGTGTATCATTAGAACCACTACTATTATAAGGTCGAGTTCCTTTGTCGTGGGGATGGTTACTGAATACGTGGATCTAAATTGAAAAATGAGGGTATTCATTTGTGACTTATTTCTGTTCAAAAACTTTCAACAATTGCACGCGCCCTTGGGGAAGAGAGAACCCGGAAGGAATTAATCCCATTCCTAAGTATTCCTGGTATTATCGCATTAAAATGAAACAAATCCATTGATGTGTGGTGTATAAGATCGATATGTGTGCCACATTGAGTAAAAGCGCATTCTTGAGTCCAGTCATAGTTATAGATTTTATTTGTGGGAGCACTGAAATGTTTGGCTGCGTTGAGGAATCATGTCAAGAATGAATTCCTTGAGCATAAATTCAAAGTATGTGTTTAAATGAATGAAAAGGTTGATTACTGGGTTATGGAGCTGAAACATATGTTGAAGATAGTTTCCGCAGTGATAATGGCAGGGGGTGAATTTGCATGGTATTAAAATTTATATGCTGAGATGCATGTGGATGTGCAGGATAGAGAAAGATTCTGGGTATTGCAGGGTTGGCCTTGCATCAGGTGGTATCAGATCTAGAATAGTTCTGTTTGAAGATTCAAGTTTTTTAGTTAAGTTGATTGCATGTGATGAATGAATGAATGTTAGATTTTGGAACTGATGAATATTGCAGTACAAAGATGCAGTGTAGTTGAGGAAGTGAAACAAGGTCAACAGGATCTTGAAAGGTGAGCTGACAGGTATTATTTATCTCTGGTTTAAAGGTTATGCTTGGATAATTTGATTTACAGGCATAGTGAAGAAATCTCAGCGGAAAGAAGTAGATCACAGCTAGAGTGCAGTGATAAAGGAGTCCAACAAGGGATTCTAAGTGAATGTGGCAGAACCTAAAGATTCAACAGAGGTTGAATAAAGTTTCAGATGAGAGAAGCCTATAGGAGCAGTAGAGGATACTCGAAAGGTTCCAGCAGAGGACCAATGATTACCAAAAGACCAGATCCGGAGGGAAGGATTGGTGAGGTAAGTGGCAGCAAGAGAGTTTGCTGTTGTAGAGGCTTCATGCAACTCATAGGTGAGGAACTCATGGCGAAGGAGATGACTACTGAAAGTCATAAAGGAGAGAGCAGAGGTTCAAAAAGAGGCCAGAGTAGAAAAGAGAAGAAATATGCCAAGGCGAATGGCATAAGACAGCAGTTGAGTCAGGAAGAGTATGAGGAAGAGAAAGTTGAGATAGCAGTTCATCTTGAGCTATTGATGGAGTTGTTATGGGAAAATGTGAAAGACCAGAGACATGGTTTACTGATGAGGAAGAGAGTGAAGTGGCAGAGGCTACAGCAGAAAAGAGATTTACAGATAAGCATGCAGTTAACAGGGGAGCTGAGGAAGCTGGAGCAGATAATGGATGTATAGTTGAGACAGGAAGAAATCAGAGCAGCTGAGCTGGAAGAGGAGGTTTCCATTGGTGAAATAATGGAGCAAGCAGTCAAGACTGAAAAGTCTTGTGATTTCTAGAATTATTTTCCTAAGTTACAAGTCAGTTTAATATTTAGGCCTTTAAGTGTGATTTAATTAGATATTCTCAAAATAAATAAATGAGAAAATAGGAATTAGGGAGAGCTTTTAGGCATAAAGGAATGGATGTGGATCATTATGTGATAAGGAGGCTTTTCTGTTTTAAGACAGAGAAAAATGGAATAAAGCCTCAAGATGCTTTTTTCAGGTGAATGCATTGCATGTAGAGCTTTAAAGCTTTTATGTTTAAATCTTTATGTAAAGCATATCCATTATTATTATAAAAAGAGAGGCAGCTAAGCTCTCAAGGGAGAGAGGAGCGTGCCAGAAGAATTATGAATGAAAATTCCTCTCGGTATTCTTAAGAGTTCCATGAATTTCTGTTAGTATAAATGCATGTATTCAATAATGGATTGCGTTGTGTATTAAGAGGTTGAATTGCATCAATTATTCGCTCGATACCTTACTGTGAGTGTTAGAACAGTTTAGACTGTTTTGTTTTCATTGATACGCTAGATGCACCTCTGATTTCATTGTTATATAACCAGTGGCGGGCGTGAACTTAATTGATAACGTCCCTGCCTTTTCAAGATTGAGGGTTTCACACCATATATCGGCGGCAGAGTCTCGGTCTCAGAATGAAACTGTCGGATGGGATATTCATGGTTATGCTGCCATTAGTTTTGGGGTCGTAGAAATAAATGGATTCTCCTGTGGGCGATTTTATAAGAACCCAAATACCGGATTCGGACGATGATGTAATTACAACTGCAAGATTCAAGGCATTTAGCGGGCAGAGATCCGATTGGGAAGCGAGGTTTCAATTTTGGAGAGGCTAGATCTGAAGGCTAGTATTGGTTGCAGGCATTAGAGTTTGGAAATGCTTGGCCCAAGGCTAAATCTATTTTCATTTGGAGGTTGAAATCATTTTGGGGAAAAGAGACAGAGTATCATATCCTTCAGAGGGACGAGACTGGTGTCTTTAGGTTCAAGTTCTAACTGGTAGCAGAGGCGAGTACCTTATATTTTTGTTGGATGAACATGCTTGCTGATGGGGGACTGAACTGCTGCATAAAAAGCGTCGAGTACTATTCTTGTTGACAATGTGTATCATTAGAACCACTACTATTATAAGGTCGATTTCCTTTGTCGTGGGGATGGTTACTGAATACGTGGATCTGAATTGAAAAATGAGGGTATTCATTTGTGACTTATTTCTGTTCAAAAACTTTCAACAATTGCACGCGCCCTTGGGGAAGAGAGAACTCGGAAGGAATTAATCCCATTCCTAAGTATTCCTGGTATTATCGCATTAAAATGAAACAAATCCATTGATGTGTGGTGTATAAGATCGATATGTGTGCCACATTGAGTAAGAGCGCATTCTTGAGTCCAGTCATAGTTATAGATTTTATTTGTGGGAGCACTGAAATGTTTGGCTGCGTTGAGGAATCATGTCAAGAATGAATTCCTTGAGCATAAATTCAAAGTATGTGTTTAAATGAATGAAAAGGTTGATTATTGGGTTATGGAGCTGAAACATATGTTGAAGATAGTTTCCGCAGTGATAATGGCAGGGGGTGAATTTGCATGGTATTAAAATTTATATGCTGAGATGCATGTGGATTTGCAGGATAGAGAAGGATTCTGGGTATTGCAGGGTTGGCCTTGCATCAGGTGGTATCAGAGCTAGAATAGTTCTGTTTGAAGATTCAAGTTTTTTAGTTAAGTTGATTGCATGTGATGAATGAATGAATGTTAGATTTTGGAACTGATGAATATTGCAGTACAGAGATGCAGTGTAGTTGAGGAAGTGAAACAAGATCAACAGGATCTTGAAAGGTGAGCTGACAGGTATTATTTATCTCTGGTTTAAAGGTTATGCTTGGATAATTTGATTTACATGCATAGTGAAGAAATCTCAGCAGAAAGAAGTAGATCACAGCTAGAGTGCAGTGATAAAGGAGTCCAGGAAGGGATTCTAAGTGAATGTGGCAGAACCTAAAGATTCAACAGAGGTTGAATAAAGTTTCAGATGAGAGAAGCCTATAGGAGCAGTAGAGGATACTCGAAAGGTTCCAGCAGAGGACCAATGATTACCAAAAGACCAGATCCGGAGGGAAGGATTGGTGAGGTAAGTGGCAGCAAGAGAGTTTGCTGTTGTAGAGGCTTCATGCAACTCATAGGTGAGGAACTCATGGCGAAGGAGATGACTACTGAAAGTCATAAAGGAGAGAGCAGAGGTTCAAAAAGAGGCCAGAGTAGAAAAGAGAAGAAATATGCCAAGGCGAATGGCATAAGACAGCAGTTGAGTCAGGAAGAGTATGAGGAAGAGAAAGTTGAGATAGCAGTTCATCTTGAGCTATTGATGGAGTTGTTATGGGAAAATGTGAAAGACCAAAGACATGGTTTACTGATGAGGCAGAGAGTGAAGTGGCAGAGGCTACAGCAGAAAAGAGATTTACAGATAAGCATGCAGTTAACGGGGGAGATGAGGAAGCTGGAGCAGATAATGGATGTATAGTTGAGACAGGAAGAACTCAGAGCAACTGAGCTGGAAGAGGAGGTTTCCATTGGTGAAATAATGGAGCAAGCAGTCAAGACTGAAAAGTCTTGTGATTTCTAGAATTATTTTCCTAAGTTACAAGTCAGTTTAATATTTAGGCCTTTAAGTGTGATTTAATTAGATATTCTCAAAATAAATAAATGAGAAAATAGGAATTAGGGAGAGCTTTTAGGCATAAAGGAATGGATGTGGATCATTATGTGATAAGGAGGCTTTTCTGTTTTAAGACAGAGAAAAATGGAATAAAGCCTCAAGATGCTTTTTTCAGGTGAATGCATTGCATGTAGAGCTTTAAAGCTTTTATGTTTAAATCTTTATGTAAAGCATATCCATTATTATTATAAAAAGAGAGGCAGCTAAGCTCTCAAGGGAGAGAGGAGCGTGCCAGAAGAATTATGAATGAAAATTCCTCTCGGTATTCTTAAGAGTTCCATGAATTTCTGTTAGTATAAATGCATGTATTCAATAATGGATTGCGTTGTGTATTAAGAGGTTGAATTGCATCAATTATTTGCTCGATACCTTATTGTGAGTGTTAGAACAGTTTAGACTGTTTTGTTTTCATTGATACGCTAGATGCACCTGCGATTTCATTGTTATATAACTAGTGGCGGGCGTGAACTTAATTGATAACGTCCCTGCCTTTTCAAGATTGAGGGTTTCACACCATATATCGGCGGCAGAGTCTCGGTCTCAGAATGAAACTGTCGGATGGGATATTCATGGTTATGCTGCCATTAGTTTTGGGGTCGTAGAAATAAATGGATTCTCCTGTGGGCGATTTTATAAGAACCCAAATACCGGATTCGGACGATGATGTAATTACAACTGCAAGATTCAAGGCATTTAGCGGGCAGAGATCCGATTGGGAAGCGAGGTTTCAATTTTGGAGAGGCTAGATCTGAAGGCTAGTATTGGTTGCAGGCATTAGAGTTTGGAAATGCTTGGCCCAAGGCTAAATCTATTTTCATTTGGAGGTTGAAATCATTTTGGGGAAAAGAGACAGAGTATCATATCCTTCAGAGGGACGAGACTGGTGTCTTTAGGTTCAAGTTCTAACTGGTAGCAGAGGCGAGTACCTTATATTTTTGTTGGATGAGCATGCTTGCTGATGGGGGACTGAACTGCTGCATAAAAAGCGTCGAGTACTATTCTTGTTGACAATGTGTATCATTAGAACCACTACTATTATAAGGTTGAGTTCCTTTGTCGTGGGGATGGTCACTGAATACGTGGATCTGAATTGAAAAATGAGGGTATTCATTTGTGACTAATTTCTGTTCAAAAACTTTCAACAATTGCACGCGCCCTTGGGGAAGAGAGAACCCGGAAGGAATTAATCCCATTCCTGAGTATTCCTGGTATTCTCGCATTAAAATGAAACAAATCCATTGATGTGTGGTGTATAAGATCGATATGTGTGCCACATTGAGTAAGAGCGCATTCTTGAGTCCAGTCATAGTTATAGATTTTATTTGTGGGAGCGCTGAAATGTTTGGCTACGTTGAGGAATCATGTCAAGAATGAATTCCTTGAGAATAAATTCAAAGCATGTGTTTAAATGAATGAAAAGGCTGATTACTGGGTTATGGAGCTGAAACATACGTTGAAGATAGTTTCCGCAGTGATAATGGCAGGGGGTGAATTTGCATGGTATTAAAATTTATATGCTGAGATGCATGTGGATGTGCAGGATAGAGAAAGATTCTGGGTATTGCAGGGTTGGCCTTGCATCAGGTGGTATCAGAGCTAGAATAGTTATGTTTGAAGATTCAAGTTTTTTAGTTAAGTTGATTGCATGTGATGAATGAATGAATGTTAGATTTTGGAACTGATGAATATTGCAGTACAGAGATGCAGTGTAGTTGAGGAAGTGAAACAAGATCAACAGGATCTTGAAAGGTGAGCTGACAGGTATTATTTATCTCTGGTTTAAAGGTTATGCTTGGATAATTTGATTTACAGGCATAGTGAAGAAATCTCAACGAAAAGAAGTAGATCACAGCTAGAGTGCAGTGATAAAGGAGTCCAGCAAGGGATTCTAAGTGAATGTGGCAGAACCTAAAGATTCAATAGAGGTTGAATAAAGTTTCAAATGAGAGAAGCCTACAGGAGCAGTAGAGGATGCTCGAAAGGTTCCAGCAGAGGACCAATGATTACCAAAAGACCAGATCCGGAGGGAAGGATTGGTGAGGTAAGTGGCAGCAAGAGAGTTTGCTGTTGTAGAGGCTTCATGCAACTCATAGGTGAGGAACTCATGGCAAAGGAGATGACTACTGAAAGTCATAAAGGAGAGAGCAGAGGTTCAGAAAGAGGCCACAGTAGAAAAGAGAAGAAATATGCCAAGGCGAATGGCATAAGATAGCAGTTGACTCAGGAAGAGTATGAGGAAGAGAAATTTGAGATAGCAGTTCATCTCGAGCTATTGATGGAGTTGTTACGGGAAAATGTGAAAGACCAGAGACATGGTTTACTGATGAGGAAGAGAGTGAAGTGGCAGAGGCTACAGCAGAAAAGAGATTTACAGATAAGCATGCAGTTAACAGGGGAGCTGAGGAAGCTAGAGCAGATAATGGATGTATAGTTGAGACAGGAAGAACTCAGAGCAGCTGAGTTGGAAGAGGAGGTTTCCATTGGTGAAATAATGGAGCAAGCAGTCAAGACTGAAAAGTCTTGTGATTTAAAAACTAATGAGTTGTGCATTTTTGCAGGTACAAAACAGGGAGATGAACAAGCTTTAGAATTTGTCCAAGAAGAGTTGAATCTGAAGCCTGTTCAGATCAATGATGAGATAACAAGATCTCCGAAGGAGATGCAGAAGAAGGAATCTAATCAGGATATTGATGCAGAGAAAGAAGGACTAGCTGATGATGGGTCAAGCACTAAGGATGATATAGAAAATCGTGTGAAGTTTCCAAGTTCTACTCCTAAGGAAGTTGTTGAATTGTATAGAAAACTAGATCTCCATAGAAGAGAGTTGGAGAGATAGAGGACTTATGTGCAGGTTAATTTGCTGAAGAAGCAAGGGAATAGAGTTTTTATGAATGACAGTCATGAAGCAGAAGATGGTAAAAAAGCGATACTAGCTGACAGTCTCATGGTGAGTGCAAATCAGCATACTGATGTGATGATAGAGGAGTCGGAAAAGAACTCAAAGCAGTATACTGAAGTGTTGCCAGAGAAAGCTGAGGAGAAAGCCAGTGAAGATTTGCTGAGTCCTGAAGAAAATTTTGGAGCTGCTACAGTAGTACAAGATGAAGCTACAGTATTTGAAGAACTTGATTTGATTCCCAAAATCAATCAAGAGGATGATGGACAATTTCTGAAGATTGTCGAAGGGGAAGATGGAGTATATGCTGGAGTTAATTTGCAACATGTTGATAAAATGCTGAAATATTTGTTGGAGACATCTGAACCAAAGAAAAAAGTTGCAGATGAAATTGCAGGTGACAAGCAAAGGAATGTTGCAGAGGGACAGGAAGTTTGGGAGGCAGCAACATCCATAGTGACAACTAGAGCAACATGTGGGGCGACATTTATGGTGGCAGCTGAGACAACACTAGCAGCAGCAAAATCTATGGGGGCACTGATGCCTTATGTTTTTTATTCTAACAATTGTTTTCTGAGTGCAGGTTTTATTGAAGATGCTGGAGAAAGTCTATTAGACAGAGAAATTGAAATGATGAGGCAGATGATGATGAAGGAATCCCGGAAGAGACTAGCAGCAATAAAATAAAAGGGAAGCAGCAAAAGAAAGACAACAAAAGATTGGGAGAGTGCAGCTAGTGGAGCAAGGCAACATAAGATATGGAGACCTAGAGAAGAACAACAGACAGAAGCAGCGACAAATGGAAAGTTGCAACACAAGATATGGGATCCAGGCAAACATAGATCTGAACACATGATCAGGAGATCATGAATATTTTCTACCTTGGGAGTCTGATGCAAGAGCATTCAGCCCAAAGGGAAATTATTGTAAATAATAGACATAGGGGGTCAAGGATTTCTAGAATTATTTTCCTAAGTTACAAGTCAGTTTAATATTTAGGCCTTTAAGTGTGATTTAATTAGATATTCTCAAAATAAATAAATGAGAAAATAGGAATTAGGGAGAGCTTTTAGGCATAAAGGAATGGATGTGGATCATTATGTGATAAGGAGGCTTTTCTATTTTAAGACAGAGAAAAATGGAATAAAGCCTCAAGATGCTTTTGTCAGGTGAATGCATTGCATGTAGAGCTTTAAAGCTTTTATGCTTAAATATTTATGTAAAGCATATCCATTATTATTATAAAAAAAGAGGCAGCTAAGCTCTCAAGGGAGAGAGGAGCGTGCCCGAAGAATTATGAATGAAAATTCCTCTCGGTATTCTTAAGAGTTCCATGAATTTATGTTAGTATAAATGCATGTATTCAATAATGGATTGCGTTGTGTATTAAGAGGTTGAATTGCATCAATTATTCGCTCGATACCTTACTGTGAGTGTTAGAACAGTTTAGACTATTTTGTTTTCATTGATACGCTGGATGCACCTGCGATTTCATTGTTATATAACCAGTGGTGGGCGTGAACTTAATTGATAACGTCCCTGCCTTTTCAAGATTGAGGGTTTCACACCATATACCGGCAGCAGAGTCTCGGTCTCAGAATGAAACTGTCGGATGGGCTATTCATGGTTATGCTGCCATTAGTTTTGGGGTCGTAGACATAAATGGATTCTCCTGTGGGTGATTTTATAAGAACCCAAATACCGGATTGGGATGATGATGTAATTGCAACTGCAAGATTCAAGGCATTTAGCAGGCAGAGATCCGATTGGGAAGCGAGGTTTCAATTTTGGAGAGGCTAGATCTGAAGGCTAGTATTGGTTGCAGGCGTTAGAGTTTGGAAATGCTTGGCCCAAGGCTGAATCTATTTTCATTTGGAGGTTGAAATCATTTTGGGGAAAAAAGACAGAGTATCATATCCTTCAGAGGGATGAGACTGGTGTCTTCACGTCCAAGTTCTAACTGGTAGCAGAGGCGAGTACCTTATATTTTTGTTGGATGAGCATGCTTGCTGATGGGGGACTGAACTGCTGCATAAAAAGAATCGAGTACTATTCTTGTTGACAATGTGTATCATTAGAAACACTAATATTATAAGGTTGAGTTCCTTTGCCGTGGGGATGGTCACTGAGTACGTGGATCTGAATTGAAAAATGAGGATATTCATTTGTGACTAATTTCTGTTCAAAAACTTTCAACAATTGCACGCGCCCTTGGGGAAGAGAGAACCCGAAAGGAATTAATCCCATTCCTGAGTATTCCTAGTATTCTCGCATTAAAATGAAACAAATCCATTGATGTGTGGTGTATAAGATCGATATGTGTGCCACATTGAGTAAGAGCGCATTCTTGAGTCCAGTAATAGTTATAGATTTTATTTGTGGGAGCACTAAAATGTTTGTCTGCGTTGAGGAATCATGTCAGGAATGAATTCCTTGAGCATAAATTCAAAGTATGTGTTTAAATGAATGAAAAGGTTGATTACTGGGTTATGGAGCTGAAACATATGTTGAAGATAGTTTCCGCAGTGATAATGGCAGGGGGTGAATTTGCATGGTATTAAAATTTATATGTTGAGATGCATGTGGATGTGCAGGATAGAGAAAGATTTTGGGTATTGCAGGGTTGGCCTTGCATCAGATTGATTGTCCTTTAAATCCATTGCCAAATAACTCACATACAATGGTTAAACTATCCAAGGAATTTTTGGAGCTCTCTATTCGAACATTCAGTTATTGAGAAATTTGTGATGGCTTTATAACCGAAGTTTTTGACATCAAGATATAGATTTTGGTTATATCTATGTTGTTTGATGTCTATTAATATTTATCAATCATTTAATTTATAAGACTATATTAATATATATTTTTAACAAAATTTGATAGTTTGTCCAAATACACATGTGAAAACTACAATTTCATTTGGACTAAATGTCATTTCTAATCTTTCACTTTTAAATGGAATTGTCAAATACAATAATAAAGTCTCATGCGAGACCGAACATTAAATCTAAATTATATACATTTAATTTTTATTTCTTTCACTCTTAAATATAAATATCTTCCTTTCCAGATATATAAATATATTTCCTTTTTCTTACTTACATTATTAGAAGATGAAAATTTAATCTAAAATTACTAAGAAAAATAATAAATCTGAAAATAGGAAAGAATCGGATTAATGATATTTTTTTTACTCTTAGTTATAAATATCTTTCTTTTCTTATTTACATTATTAAACTATTAAAATTTAA
>APFE031655510.1:121123-137493 GCA_000404065.3 Pinus taeda
ATAAAAATTCCTAATATTATAAACCTTGTATTAAATCCATGTTTTGTAATGTAACAATGTGAATTTTAAACCCTAGGACGAATATTAAACTCTATGATTAACCAACCCAAGGGATAAATATTGTAAACACTAGGATTAATATCAATACCTACGAATATAAAACCTATGATAAATACTATAAACCCGAGGAATTTATATCATAAACCTAATGGATTATAAACCCAAGGAATTTATACTAAACACTTGTTAATATTATAAACCATATCAATAATATTATATGCTAAGAATATGAACCCTTAGATTAATAAACCCAAGGGATCGATAATATAAACCTAAGGAACTAATAACGACAAGGGATTAATACTAAAAACCTAAAAAACCAAAAGGCTTAATAGTATAACCCAAGGTATATAAAACTAATGCAGGGATACCTCGCACATACCCACAGTATGCATAAAAATGCATAAACACATCAGTCTCAGGGATTTAACTCTCAAAGGAGTCAAAACATCATCCACAAATGGTTAAGGCCCTCTTTTATCATTTCCTTTATATTGGGACCCAACCACCCCGCTAAAACCTCCTATCAGAACTTTAATCAACCTTTGAGCCTTCATATAAGACTTTATTGAAGTCTTTCGTTAAACCTTCCTATCGGCGCCTTAAAACCCTTCATAACCTTTGTTTATGACTCTTAACCCCGTATATATAACCTTTTCCTTTATGAACCATTTGTTATATATAATTAACACATGAAAACCCTTTTGGTATGGTCTTGGCACACTTAACGAAGATCACCTTTATCGTTATCGCAACTTTCCATTCCCATGGTCATTTTAACACATGACTCCATCTCCTCCGATATGCAATTAACATAACGGACATCAATTCATATAAGAATCATTTAATAAATCTTCGGGTCCACTCATATCGCATACCCCAATACTCTTTATCCCAATCAAAATACACTGAGAAATTGCGCAAAAACACTTAGCGGATCCGTAAAGCAGACTTGAAAACTTATCAAAGTTGCCCTATACCCTTATCGGGTCCAGAAGTTTGGTCGGATCGGCACTTTGGAGTGAATGGGGTCTGACCATTGAAAAGATCGATTGTGATAATGCGATGCATCATGGACCGTCGTATTGAGAGTCCAGAACGAAGGTCCAGATGCGATCGACAATCGCATATCGTGGAAGTCAAGGACTAACAGTTAATGAATGTTGTGATAGTGCGATGTGGCGGAATGTCGATACATCGATAGCGATAAATTGGCGATCAGAGGAATCAGAAGTCGGGTGTCAACAATTAGAGCTACAGAAAGGTCGGAAGAGCGGACCTGATCGTCTTTATAGATGCGAGTGTATGAATTTTGAAGTCTGAACTAAGAGTTCAGAGCGGGATTTCATGGTTTTTTGTGTATTTCCCGTATTTTGATAGATTAATGGTTAAAGGGGTTTTAAGGCTTAAAGGCCTATATGTAATGCTTCTGATAGTATAAAAGCCCCGATAAAGTTATATGGCTCCGATTTAATGTAACTCCATAGTTGAAAGGCTCAAGGCCTAAAGAAGTCCTTCCAATAGGCTTAGTGGGCCATAACCCACAGGCCTCAAGATCGATATTTTTTTAAGGAAAGGGATTTTGGTTAACCCCCAAGATCTCTTTTCATCAAAAACCCAAGATAAACAAAAGGGACTAATATTATAAACTCGAGGAACTAATAAACCCAATGGTTTAATATTATAAACCCAAGGAATTATTGAACCCAACGGATAAATATTAAAAACCTAAGGGATTAAGAAGTGCAAGGGATTGATATTAAAAATACAAGACATTAATAAAGATGACCATGATTGATATTATAAACCCAAGTTAATAATAAACTCAAAGGATTAATACTAAAATCCCAAGGGATTATGAACCTAAAGAAATAATATTAAACCCAAGGGACTAATATTATAAACCCAACGTTGGTAAACCCTAATATAAATATTAGAAAGACTAAAATAAACATGGTTTATTTTCATGGTGAGACAATCCTTGTCATGATGTGACATTCAACCATGGTTCACCATGGTTGTCTATGATTGACAATGGTTGACCATGATCGATATTATAAACCTAAGGGAATAATAAACCCAAGGGATTGATATTATAAAGATGACCATGATTGATATTATAAACCCAAAGGATTAATACTAAAAC
The DNA here is from genome assembly GCA_000404065.3 of Pinus taeda. NCBI lineage: Eukaryota > Viridiplantae > Streptophyta > Pinopsida > Pinales > Pinaceae > Pinus > Pinus taeda. Next base: position 123,330 of record APFE031655510.1, read on the forward strand.
CCCAAGGGATTGTGAACCCAAGGAAATAATATTAAACCCAAGGGACTAATATTATAAACCCAGCATTGTTAAACCCAAATATAAACACTAAAATAAACATGGTTTATTTTAATGGTGAGTCAATCTTTGTCAAATGCAACATTCAACCAAGGGGCTAATATTATAAAACCAACATTGATAAACCCAAATATAAATACTACAAATATTAAAATAAACATGGTTTATTTTGACGGTGAGAAAATTCTTGTCACAATGCGACATTCAACCATGGTTGACGATGTTTGGCTATGATTGACAATGGTTTACCATGATTTATATTATAAACCAAAGGGAACAATAAACCCAAGGGATTGATATTATAAACCCAAATGAATAATAAACCGAAGGGATAAATACTAAAACCCAAGGGATTAGGAAGGCAAGGGAATAATATTAAACCCATGGGACTAATATTATAAACTTCACATCGAGTAAAGGAAAATATCAATACTACAAACACTAATTATAAACCCAAATGAATAATAAACCGAAGGGAGTAATACCAAAACCCCAAGGGAATATGAACCCAAGGGAACAATATTAAGCCCAAGGGACTAATATTATAAACCCAATATTCGTAAACCCAAATATAAACATTACAAACACTAAATTAAACATGTTTTATTTTCATCGTGAGATAATCCTTGTCAAAATGTGACATTCAAGCATGGGACTAATATTATAAACCCGACATTGGTAAACCCAAATATAAATACTAAAAACGCTAAAATAAACATGGTTTATTTTGATGGTGAGACAATTCTTGTCACAATGCGACATTCAACCATGATTGACCATGTTTGGCTATGATTGACAATGGTTTACAATGATCGATATTATAAACCAAACGGAATAATGAACCCAAGGAATTGATATTATAAACCCAAATGAACAATAAACCCAAGGGATTATGAACCCAATGGAAAAATATTAAACCGAAGGGCCTAATACTATAGACCTAACAATTGTAAACCCAAATGTACATAGTACAAACATCAAAATAAACACGATTTAATTTGATGGTGAGACAATCCTTATCTGAATGCGAGAATCAACCATGGTTGACCATGATTGATATTATAAACCTAAGGGAATAATAAACCCAAGGGATTGATATTATAAACCCAAAGGAATAATAAAACTAAGGGATTAATACTAAAACCCCAAGGGATTATGAACCGAAGGAAATAATATTAAACCCATGGGACTAATATTATAAACCCAAATATAAATACTACGAACACTAAAATAAACAAGGTTTATTTTGATGGTGAGACAATCTTTGTCACAATGCAACATTCAAACATAGTTGACCATGGTTGGCTATGATTGACAATGGTTGACCATGATTGATATTATAAACCTAAGGGAATAGTAAACCCAACTTATTTACATTATAAACCCAAATCAATAATAAACCCAAGGGATTAATACTAAACCCCCAAGGGATTATGAACCCAAGGGAATAACATTAAGCCCAAGGGATTAATACTAAAACACCAAGGGATTATGAACCCAAGGGAATAATATTAAGCCCAAGGGACTAATATTATAAACCCAACATTTGTAAACCCAAATATAAATATTAGAAAGACTAAAATAAATATGATTTATTCATGGTGAGACAATCCTTGTGGCAATGTGACATTCAACCATGGTTGACCATGATTGATATTATAAACCCAAATGAATAATAAACCCAAGGGATTAATATTATAAACCCAAGGGATTAATACTAAAACCCAAAGTTATTATGAACCTAACGCAATATTAGTAAACAAAAGGGACTAATAATATAAACCCAAGGGATTGATATAATAAACCCAAAGGAATAATATACCCAAGTGATTAACACTAAAACCTCAAGGGATTATGAACCCAAGGAATTATTAATATTAAAAAGTTGAAGAATTAAGAAAACCAATAATTTGATATTACAAACCATTGGGAATTAATAAACCCAACGGAAAAATATTAGAAACCAAAGGGATAAAAAATGGCAAGGGATTAATAGGAATTAATTTTTTAAACCCAAGGAAATAGTAAACCAAACCTAAACCCTAAATCCATGGCATCAATATATAAACATAAATAATGCTATAACACAAAAAATAATAAAAAACATAAACTAAAACTAATATAAGAAGCACATTGCAAACCATAAAGCACTAACACATGATAAATCATCATTACATTAATAATAACACATTTATATCACTACATTATAAATAATAAATAGAATTTAAGCCATAAATACATTGATATCAATACATGAATGTATTAATAGTATAAATCTCAAGAATATTGATATAAACACGTAGAACATGAAATCCCAACATTAATATTATAAATGTAGACCCTAAAGAAAACCCCAAACCCACAAAGGAAACAATGAAAATAGCGTAAAGCCAAAGTAAAAAAGGCACGAGCGGAGAAGTGAGACATTGGCGCATACTAACCGTTGGATCTCTGTGATCAACAGTCTATATTAAACAACAAAGTAACTTAAAGGAACTATCGGAACCGTCCGATGGAGTAGATCGATAGTCATCACATATGGAAGAGCGTAGGAGTTAACACAGTAAAAAGGCGGGTTTATAACCTTGAGTGGTATTTCGGGCGGCAAAGCAGTGGTAAGCAGTATCGAGAGTTTTGGCTCCGATTCCACAATTCAGAGAACACGTAGTAGCGGAGGAGTGTCAGCAAACTGCTTTATCGAGCGGTTAACCCGCGTGTGCCTTGTCAACCCAAAATCTACCGTGAACCATTGGATCTTTCGGGAGAAGATCAACAACAAAGAAGTAATAAGACATACAAAGGAGCGCACCCAACGATATTATATGGTGTAGTTAATATGTTTTGAGTTTCTACGTTAATTGTCCCAACAATAATATTATAAATGTAAACCCTGAAGAAAACCCCAAACCCATAGATGAAATAATGAAAATAGCGTAAAGTCAAAGTAAAAAAGGGACGAGCAGAGAAGTGAGGTGTTGGCGCATACTAACCGTTGGATCTCAGTGATCAATGGTCCAGATTAAACAACAGAGTAAATTAAAGGAACTAGTGAGTTTCAATGCTAGATATGTTAAAAAAATCAAAGAGATTTGAATGTATTGATTGGCGAGCGAGTTTTCACTCCAACCACAGTGAATGAAAATTTATGATTAATCAATATAACTGGATGCTTCAATACCAAAAAATTCCAATATAAAATCAGGCATCAATGTCTCAAACAATGAACAGAACACGTCTAATATCATTCTAGCTGTATTCAAAATTATTTCTGGACCCCAGTTTTTTCATGAAATTGAGCATTCATATTCCTTCCAATTAAAGCACTCCATTCACTTTTGTGAAATACTAACTAGCATATCTGTATGGTTTAACTAAAAGTAATTCAAATACAAAAAACAAAATCTGCCTCTGTTGTATGTCTTGCACATGGAAAATGATCTTGCAATGGCAAGCCAATGGTGGGTATACTATTACTAAAACATAAAACACGAGTCAATTTGAATACATGAGGATGAGCGCATTGAGAACATCTTCACTTTTTTTGCCAAACACACAAATGCATGCCTCCCTTGCCTGGTCTGATGTAAGTCATGCATTAACTGCTTCATTTTCATTAGCTATCCAATGTCGGGAATTCTTTAACTTCCCTACTACCATGGCCAGATTTAGTATGTTTTCGGGCACGGTGCTATGAATAGCCTCCATAAGTTTCTCACTGAAGCTCTCAACATTATGGATAGGAGGTATGAAAACAAAAATGATGCAAGAATCCAGAGCTTCTCTTCTTCAATTTTCAAAACACGGGAACTCTGGATGATCTCTTCTTTTGGGAAAGGCTTTGCAAATTCTGCGTGTTCCAGAAGATCTATATGGTCAAATAGTTGATGAGACCTTCCAGCAATAAACTCATTTGCTTTGTCATACAATTGCTCAAACCTTACCATATCTGTAGGGTCTAGAGATTTCCTTAAAGAGTGGTCCCGAATGCATATCTTACACTTGCCCTTAAAACCCCAGTTCTTGCACTTGGTTTGGCTCTGCAACAAGGGAAGGAGGTATCAAAGTAAGGAACAGTGATATCTTCTCCTCTCCAGATCGGCTTGGAAGCATGTATAAACATGGAATTTCCGACTACCAGCCAGGGCAAGTTCGGCAGGCAGGAATCGTTAATGAGGGATGGCAACAACCAGAGTCTAGTATATTTCCGTTCTCACAGGCTAAGTCCATCTTACTTTATTTTAGACTTTGAAATAAACGTCTCTACGCCTTCATCCAATGAGTTCAGTCTTATAATTCCCCGAATACATTTAACATCCACCTGCAAAATTTCATTTTTTACTTCTTGGCCCACAAGGATTTGATCATCCATCTTAAACAGATCTATGGCAGGAACCTGAAGGTTGCTAGGCGTAAGGGAATCAAATAAAGTATAAATTTGGCAGAGCAATCTCTATGATTTCCTCGTAGCACAAACTACCGCTACCACAAGATCTTCAGACGCAGTGTTCATTTTACACATGTTGTCCACTTGAAACATGGCGATAAAGATGCTCTTATAAGAAACTGCGACGGTGTTTCTTACCAACAAGAGCTTCCCAGTTCTTATTTCTTGTGTAATGTAGAGTCCTCGGCCATGGCTGTCTTCGGTCATCTTGATCTCCACAGAACCCATGAAATCGGTCACTCTCAGAGGAGAAGATGCGCATCCGAGCAAGTAGTCTGAGATGTCATACTCACCATTCAACCTCTAGGCCTATAGAGTATTGCCCTGGTGAAGGGCATATTGTATTTCATTCGTATCCATTATGTTTCTCTACCAAATTACGACTATCCCGAACAAACAAAAAAAATCATGAGAATGTGAGAGAAAATGAACAAAAGTTAATCCACCAACTAGATGATGCAGACTATTTCAGCAAGAGGCAGGAAATTCCGTTGGGGGAGTGGTTGATGAAACTTCTGGGTATGGACGAGCTCCGCTCCTCGACCAGGCTGCTAGCCAGTTTGAAAGCGATTAGGATTTCAATTAGTTTCAAAAAAAATTGGCGCCATTGCCAATTTGAAATAGTGAACTGGGAGGTTTGAAATCGTAAACGATGAGGTCGCATTGAGATTCAAACTGCATTAATGAAGTGATGTGATAGAAGTACAAATTATGGAGCTATGTGGGTTAGAGCGATTAAATCAAACCGCTGAAGTTGAAACCGTGAACTTTGCAGGAAAGACGATGGACATATACGGGTATGCATATTAATAAGGACATACACAAAACATTAAATACCTCTTAAGGTGCATTAAATATCGTATCGCATAGGAAATATTACTCGCCATCGTCCTACCCTTTCGACAGTCGACATTATTTTTTCTCAACGTTTCAACCCATGTCTCATTTAAAACCTTCGCCAATCTAGCCTCATTTAAAAACAGAATCGTCTTTAGTGAGATTTTTGGAAATATTTTTAGTGAATTTTTCCAATAAAAAAACTACCCACTAAGAAAACTTCATAAATGCACTTACCTCATTCAAAGGCTGTGCGGAGCTTGCAGCCTGGAATTTTTCATTTAGAGAACATTTTTTCGCATTTTAAAACTATTTGATGGCAACGAAGAAATCAAACTCAAAATTTTCAAATTGAAATGTCAAAAGTGATTGGTAAAAAAATATAAAACCTTAAATTTGATGTGGAAGTATTTATGTTTGGTTGCATAAATGGTCCTAAATTGTATTTCTAATGATTGATTTAGAAAAAAAAATAACTAATAAGTGATTAGATATTTAAATTCTAATGAATAATTTAGATAAATTAATTAAATTTTAATTTGAAATTCCAAACCTGCATGGGAGATTCACACAAAGCACATGGGAGAATCCCTGTAGACGGCATTTTCTGAATAATGGAAGCGTACAGACTGTCTTGCCGATGACAATTGTCTATCCACACATCTTTTTTCCATGTTTCGTTCGATTGAATTCATACCACCCAAGCCATTGGGTATGACAGGTTACACACACTAAGTGACATAAGATACGATTTAGAGATGGCGTCATCTATCTTACATCATCGACTTTTCTGGAGATGACTTATAAGGACAAAAGAGGATGAAAGCACAACTGTAGTGAGCCCAGCCAGGCTTGGAATTTCAAATTTCCTCTGCATGTCAAATGAAAATTTCATGACGTTTTTACATTTTACATGCCCTTCACTTTATGTTTTACACCAATAAACCACCTTTCATACTAATAAACTAAACTAGTAGCATTGGATCTTCCCGCATTTAACTCTTATATGTACTAATCAAGAAATAATTTTATGTTTGTTCATAAAGCTTCAAAGTAGAATCGTATAGTTTTCACGTAGATGCTAGTGAGCAGTGTACAACATCTGCAGTGTGAGCATGGTCATCCAAGCCTCCAATGTGAGTATAATACTAATCATCTTACACTTTATGATGTTGAAAATATAGTGAAATTATGGTAATTTACTAAAAGTAACAGTTACTAGCATTTATTCATGCTTAACACAACATTCTTTAAACCAAATTATCAAAGTTGTGCTTATAATTGCAAACTTTCAGACTTCACATAGATATATCCATCTCTAACAAAAACAAATGGCTGAAATATCAATAAGTGATCCCCAGTCTGGACAACCTTCAAGCAACAGAAAACTTGAAAACAAATATGGACAGTGTGGACTTTTAGTTACCACTCAACTATAATTTTTCACCATTAAAGCAAGAGGATTGAACAATTACAAATCGTTCTCGTAAATTTACCTTTGGGTTGACAATTGGATTATCCCAAATGATGCTAGAACATTAATTTAGGATTTTTTTACACAGATCAAGACTAGAGTTCAATTCATAAATGGTTCAATTCATAAATTCTTCTCATGCGTATACAAACCAGATTGCAGTGATTTTCCTCATAAACTCCAAAACAAGGAAGGAAAAATTATAATCACTAACCTTTTTCATTTTTCTAAAAAGGCTCAGAAAATTCTAATCACAGACCTTTTTCATTCTTCTAAAAAGGCTCAGAAAATTCCAAGCATGCCCATTTTTCATTCTTTTGTAATATTTTATGAAATCACGCACATTTTTCATTCTTCTGTAATATTTTATGTAGTTTTACCATTAACAACACATCTGCAACAATGTACAGAGGACAAAATGTTCAAACTTTTATCAACCCAGAAACATTATTTTTAACATATTTTGGTTTATACGTATATTATATATGAAAATTTTCAATCTCCCCTCACTAACAGACTCGAATTCTAGTTTTATTACAATTTCCAGATCCAAAAAAATGGTATCAGTTTGACTAAAATTAAAAAGAAATATTTTTTTTTCATTTTTTTAACTTAAGTAAATAAAAATAAAAATACAACTGACACTAGTTAGTTTTCAAACTAGTTTTATTATATATTCCCAGATCCAAAAAAATAAGATGTCTCACTAAAAATAGAAAACAAATATTTGGTTTTCATTTTTTTAACTTAATTAAATAAAAATAAAAATACAACACAACAGTTAGCTTTCAATCAATCATGTGGATTTTAGCAGAAGTCATTTATAATTTCCACATCCAAGAAAATAAGATGTCTCACTAAAAATAGAAAACAAATATTTGTTTTTCATTTTTTTAACGTAATTAAATAAAGATAAAAATACAACACAACAGTTAGTTTTCAATCAATCATGTGGATTTTAGCAGAAGTCATTTATTATTGTGCACCTCACTACCATACTCAAACAAATCTAGCATTATAGAAGTCAACAAACAAAATAAAGAAATTTAACAATACCATGCATCATTGTATGTGGGTAAAAATAGTGGAATTGTAGTCTATCATATTTATAGTCCAAATTTATAGTGAGACTATTTAAACAATGAAAACCATGCAAATGTAGTATAAATAAAACATTTAGTGGAATTTTCCAAAACAATAGTGTATTTCATTGAAATTCAAACTTGTTAGAGAAAATACAAAAAAGTTTTTAATAATAGATCGTAATTATACTTCATTTAAAGTCAATCTTTCTTTAGAAACTACAAAAAAAAATTCAATAGGGATATCTTAACATAACATAGAAGAAATTTCAAAGCTCGAGAATCCTTCTTGACTTTGTATCAGTCCATACCTCATATACTGAATGCCAATCAACATTAGATGATTCAAGTACATTCAAAGATATTTTCATTAAAGCATCCAGTGTATCCAACCCTAGCCTTGATTTTCTGATGTCCTTGATGATGTTTTGCTTAGAAAATCCCCTTTCACAATCTACTGTACTTGTAGGAATAGTGATCACATCTTGCCATAATTTCATCATATTAGGATAACTTTTGTGCCATTGTTTTGTGTTACGAAAGACTTTCCATGCTTCTTTCATAGAAAAACCCTCACAAGCCAGATTTAATGAATCAACAAAAGGGTACAACTCTCTTTTACAATCTTTAACATCAAATAAAGCTACAAATCCAACATCACTTGATATGGTATGTTGCAAATGTTGAAAAATCTTTAAAAGCCAATGTTCTGAATTTTTCTCATGATTGCGATGCCATTTTGGATAATAGCAAGGGCTGAAGAATTTGACTACATTAAAAAGATGAAGGTCTGGAAATCGTTCATTTAAAGAGTCTATGAGAGTCTCTATATAACCTTTTGTGAGTTGCTGACAACTCTCTTGTGTACCTTCAATACAAGGTCTCATAGATTGTTTCCTTGCTTCATTGCATTCAATATCCATGGCTGAGATAGATATGTATCGTAATTCATTTCTATCTACCAATGTCCCTTCATCTTTAATATCAATGTATCCATTTTGAGAATCACTTAAAAATTTTGAAAGATAAATTGTGTCTTCTGCAAATGTCTCTTTTCTAAAAAACCATCTAGATAATGTGCTTATAGTTACTTCAAGAGCCAACCCAATAGTTGTAATGTCTGCATTTTCTTCTTGAAAAGTCATATTCAACTTGTTCAATTCCCCTAGAACATCAACAACCATATGTAAACAATATTGGACATAATATATCCATGCCTTATCATACAATGATGAAGTTTTTTTTTCATTTTTCCACAGTTAAAATTGTTGGCATAAGCTTCACAAGCCTTATAATAACTTCCCCTCTCGATAACCATCTCACTGAATGTATATGTAGAACATCAAGAACATCAATTTTCATGACTCTAAGCAAATCATTAAGTTCATTATTTCTTTTTGGAGAGTTTTGAACCCATGAATACACTTTGTTTGCAATTTTTTCAACATATAATAACTCAGGTATTTTCTTAGAAGCATCTGTTGCTGTTAAAGGCTCACGATGAGCCACACAATGAACTGTAATAAGGTTTGGATTGTTCTTTTTCAAAAATGAAACAAGACCATTTTCATGTCCAATCATTGCTGAAGCTCCATCTGTAGAAACAACTATCAACTCTTTATATTGAAGGCCTCTAACATTTATTAATTGATTGACACTATCATATATTGTTTTCCCTTTTCCATCCACTACATCATTGAGCTTCATAAACTGTGAGATAGGTGGCCCAAGACCCTTTGAGTCTAAATATGTTGCATAAACAACAAGGTGTTGCTCTAAGGTTCGATCAATGCTTTCATCAACCATTAATGAGAAGAAAGGGCTTTCCATCATATTTTTTAGCTGAATCTGTTCAAGATGTTTTGATATGCAATATATAAAATCATTTGCAGACTTACGATTTGTGTATGAAGAGTACTCTTGAGACTTTGGCATATATGGAGTTTTTGCATCCATTAGAAATTTGTAAAGTTTCTCATACTTTGAAAGATATAAATCTTATTAACAGATGAAATATGCTACTTTCATTATAGAAATCACTCTTTCCTTATTGGCATCTTCAAGCTATCTAATATGATCTGGAATTGGTTTCATCTTTCCCTCTAGAGAATTTATCCATCTTGCCTTCGCATCTTTATGCACCAATGATTTTTCATGAGTAACAAGAGCATCATGTTGTAATGTTGTGCAACCATTACCTAAACCCCATGGTCCATTCATCTTATACTTCTCACAATAACTACACTTCATAGCTATTTTATCATCAAACCTCACATAATTCAACCAAAGAAACTTATCTAACCATTCCATATGAAAGTGTATATTTGTTTGCACTTTCATCTTTGAATTATTAGCAACTTCTTCTTCAACTTCATTTGTTTCTTCATCTAGATCACGATCAGAAGAACTTCCAAAAATTTCATGTAATTGTTGTTCCACATCAGCGTTATGGGTTTCTTCACTTGTTTCTAAATTGTTTTGAGTCTTGGAAGTTTTCCCTTTTGTCCATCCATACACTTCCCCAACCATAGCTTGTAGTTTTCTCTTTTGAGACATTTGTAGATTTGTAATCACCTATATAAAAAATATATATGAAAATTAAAGTTCATTAAATCATACAAATTGGCCGAGTTAATACTTTCTAATAATGCATATTTATTTATTACCTAGAAAAGCATAAACATTGTTAAACCCATTACCCAAAAAAATACTTGTTAAAAAAATATTAAATGTTAAAAAACAAGGTATTAACAATTGCATTTAGAACAAAAGAAATTGTTAAATAAAATTTAACTATTATATATAACTCAATTCAACAACCTCAACGGTCTTCACATGCAAATCCATAATCACGTAAAGTTATACCATCACACCTAATTATAAAATAAATTTATATTGATTTCAAACTATTTAAAACCGGACATGAAAATTTGAAATGACACTCTCGCAGTTCTAAATTTTATTAATACAATTTTATGAGTTAATAAAGAAAATTAATATTCATGGTGAACATTTTCAAAATCTTAAAGTCACAGAAATGATAAGCCGTAGGACAGAAAATTTTCAGCTCCCTTATAAGATCATGGTTCTAAATTTTACTAATATAGTTTTATGAGTTAATAAATAAATTAATATTCTAGTAGAATGTTTTCAGAATCTTAAAATCATGGAAATGGTAAGCTTTCGGATAGGAATTTCGGATTACGTTATAAGATGATGAATGAATGAATGGGTTCAATTTTGAAGTCACGTCCCTGTAAATATAGAAAGGATAAGCTTTCAAATATAAATTTTAGATCACATTATAAGATGATGAATGATAATGAATTGTTTCAAATTTCAATTTTGAAGTCACGCCCCTGTAAATTTCAAACCTTGTAAATTGAAAATCTTCAACTTCCCATTCCAAAAGACTACCAAATAACATAAAACCATAAAACACATAATATATTAGAATATAAAAAATAAAATACACACATTTTTTCTTGAATTTGAGGGTTTATCGGGCTACCAACTTGAGTTTAAGCTGCTCCCCAAGCTGGTTGGAAAAAATCACACCTTAATTTACTTCAAAATTTCTTTAGGGGCTCCCTAAGCTGGTTGGAAGAAATCACGCCTTAATTTACTTCAAAATTTCGTGAAGGGTTGTATACCATATCAAAATGTACATATAACTTGTAAGTATTTTTCAAGTTTTACAATAACTAACTACATAAGTAAATAAAGCAACCACGCCTTAATTTACTTCAAAATTTTCTTAGGGACTATATACCATATCAAATTTGACATAACTTGTAAGTATTTTTCAAGTTTTACAATAAATAAAAAGTACATACCTCATAGGCGGATACCACCAGTGTAACAGTTTTGAACGAGAAAGCATGCCATATTCAAAGGCTAACAAATTCAACACTGTAGTAGAGTAAAAACAAATTCAAAAGCAACCACCCCTTAATTTACTTTGGGTAAAAACAAATTCAAAAGAAAACATGCCTTAATTTACTTCAAAATTTTGTGAGGGGTTGTATGCCATATCAAATTTTACATAACTTGTAAGTATTTTTCAGGTTTTACAATAAACTAATGACATAAGTGAGTAAAGAGTACATCCCTCATAGGCTGATACCACTAGTCTAGCAGTTTTGAACGAGAAAGAATGACATATTCAGAGGCTAACAAATTCAACACTACAGTAGGATAAAAACAAAATCAAAAGCAACCACTCCTTAATTTACTTCAAAATTTGCCAAGGTTGTATACCATATCAAATTTTACATAACTTGTAAGTATTTTTCAGGTTTTACAATAAACTAACGGCATAAGTAAATAAAGTGTACATACCTCATAAGCTGATACCACCAGTTTCATGCCATATTCAAAGGCTAAAAAAATTCAACACTCAACACTGCAATAGGGTAAAAACAAATTCAACATTAAAGTAGGGTAAATTAAAAGATTACAGGGATGTTATTGCTTTTCCCAATTAGCAAGAAAAAGCAATCGCAAAGGAAAATATAAGACCATAAAACACATAATTCATTAAACCACATATGGTTAGATGCCAAAGGCGAAAGTGGTAACTGGACCCTGGTAAATTCTAAAGGCGAAAGTGGTAACTAGACCCTGGTAAATTCTAGAGGCGAAAGTGGTACCTAGACCCTGGTAAATTATAAAGTTGTTTCACAAGAAGGTGGTAACTGGACCCTGGTAAATTCTAAAGGCGAAAGTGGTAACTAGACCCTGGTAAATTCTAGAGGCGAAAGTGGTACCTAGACCCTGGTAAATTATAAAGTTGTTTCACAAGAAGGTGAAATCAAATGCCAGTAAATAGGTCATTAAATTATGTCATCAACAACCAGATCTTGAAATAATATAGCACGCTAGCCAGCTGTGCCGTGTGCCATAACCATGTAGTCCCCATTGCCCAATGCCCATAATGTTCCATTAATTCTCAACAACTAGATCTTGAAAGAATATAGCACGCTAGCCATAGCCCTATAGAGCAATCCGATTGGATCACCCATGATTAGATTTTTGTAAACTCAACTTGAGTTATAATAAATAATTTTGGGGATTAGTAAATTCCGGTACAATATATTTTTACGGTTTGGATTTTTAATTAAATATCAGAATGATAGGACCCCAAAATATTTTAGACGTCAGATTTGACGTGCAAAAATTTTCACCAACCGTAAAATACGTGCTGAAATTTAAAATATGTCTTGTAAGACATCAATTTCTAGGCCTAGGCCCAACAATCAAGATCCCTGGGAATGACATAAATGTAGTGGCCCCTGCAATCAAGATGCCTAGGAATGACGGAACTGTAGTGGCCCCCGCAACCAAAATGGCCGTGGAGTAAAAAATCACAACTATACTGACGAATTATTCACTGATTAATTTTGGAATGTGTTAAATTTTGTGTCTCACTCATTAATGGATGAATAACACATAAGGTAACATATACGGCCCCACATTAATGGATGGATAGCACATTGATAGCCGTAATCTTTCCCAATAAAGGATGCATGGAACGGCCCAATAAAGGATGCATGGAACGGACAAACACTGAGCTACCTATATGGTTTCTTTACAGTAATGTATTTAGCATCGGGTATGTATATCGTTTAAGTGGGCTTAAAAAAAATTCTTGTTTATTTGCCGTAATGTATTTAACATCGTGTATGTAGGCTTGATGACTGGGAGTGTGTTTATTTTCGAAGGTTACAAACTCAAAATCAATCAAGAAATTGAATACGTATATTTTTATAAATTTTAGTAACCAAATTTTTGTTTACAACATAAATTTTCTATACACCAACCTAAATTAATACTTGGTAACTAACCACCACATTATTATTATTAATCTGCTTAATTCCATCCTAACCCCACCCAAAATAAATCCATTCTAACCCATAAAAAAAAAAACATAAAACATAGTTGGTACAATTATGGGCATCTACAATAAGACTACTGTTAATGTGAATGATGTTGTGGAAAAACTTTGGACATGAACACTCTCTTTCCAAATAATTAACATTATAAAATCCTTACGGTTGTGTAGATCATCTTCCAGATTCATCGCATTAGGTTACTTGTTGATCGACGTTTCGAACCATCAACAGTGACTCATCTTCAGGATGTGAAAGATTAGTGGAAAACTGGTCTTATTATTTAGTTTAATAAATAGATGTAAGAGATGCATTGCCGACAAATATTAGGGATTATTAATTTATTATTGAATTATTGAATTTATATTCTATAATTTTA
>APFE031655510.1:138968-192440 GCA_000404065.3 Pinus taeda
GATAAAACACCTTTTTTTATTTGTTTTTGCATAATTTAAAGGAGGATAGTGGTTAGGGAGGGGTAAGATTGGATGAAAGGAATGGAATCCAGTTTTCACTTATGGTCCATCCGTCGTCTCTCTTGAGGTTATTAGGGTGATTGCTAATTTCAATGGCTTCTCTGAATTTCCTTATAAATTAGTGATCACATCATTAATTCAAAGTCATTAACATCACACCAAAACTAAATGCAGATTACTGAATTAGAAATTAGGAGAAAATTAGCAATAAGACGCAAATATTAATTGATGAAAGTTGAAATTTCTTCATTTGCTTTGAATTTTCCCCTAATTTGTCACTCTGCAACCCACCAAAACCGAGTTGAGCTAGAAAGGCTCATTAGTGCACAACAGACTCAGGGATGGGGCTTAAACGAGAAGGAGAATGCAAACTCATGCACACCATGGCTACCAAAACTGAAGATCTTGGAGTTTCTAAATGCGAAGGTACAAAATGTCGATGCGTATACAAACTAGATTGAAGTGATTTTCGTCATAAATGGTTCAATTCATAAATTCTTCTCATGCTTATACAAAACGATTGAAGTGATTTTCCTCATAAACTCCAAAACAAGGAAGGAAAAATTATAATCACTAACCTTTTTCATTTTTCTAAAAAGGCTCAGAAAATTCTAATCACAGACCTTTTTCATTCTTCTAAAAAGGCTTAGAAAATTCAAAGCACGCACATTTTTCATTCTTCTGTAATATTTTATGGAATCACGCACATTTTTCATTCTTTTGTAATATTTTATGTAGTTTTACCATTAACAACACATCTGCAATAATGTACAAAGGACAAAATGTTCAAACATTTATCAACTCGGAAACATTATTTTTAACATATTCTGGTCTATACGTATATTATATATGAAAATTTCAATCTCCCCTCACTAACAGACTCAAATTCTAGTTTTATTACAATTTCCAGATCCAAAAAAAAGGATCAGTTTGACTAAAATTAAAAAGAAATATTTGTTTTTCTTTTTTTAACTTAAGTAAATAAAAATAAAAATATAACTCCTACTAGTTAGTTTTCAAACTAGTTTTATTATAATTTCCAGATCCAAAAAAAATAAGATGTCTCACTAAAAATAGAAAACAAATATTTGGCTTTCATTTTTTTAACTTAATTAAATAAAAATAAAAATACAACGCAACAGTTAGTTTTCAATCAATCGTGAGGATTTTAGCAGAAGTCATTTATAATTTCCACATCCAAGAAAATAAGATGTCTCACTAAAAATAGAAAACAAATATTTGTTTTTCATTTTTTTAACTTAATTAAATAAAAATAAAAATACAACACAACAGTTAGTTTTCAATCAATCATGTGGATTTTAGAAGAAGTCATTTATTTTTATGCACCTCACTACCATACTCAAACAAATCTAGCATTATAGAAGTCAACAAAGAAGATAAAGAAATTTAACGATACCATGCATCATTGTATGTGGGTAAAAATAGTGGAATTGTAGTCTATCATATTTATAGTCCAAATTTATAGTGAGACTATTTAAACAATGAAAACCATGCAAATGTAGTATAAATAAAACATTTTTGTGGAATTTTTCCAAACAATAGTGTATTTCATTGAAATTCAAACTTGTAAGAGAAAATACAAAAAAAAATTTAATAATAGATCGTAATTATACTTCATTTAAAGTCAATCTTTCTATAGAAACTACAAAAAAAAATTCAATAGGGATATATTAACATAACCTAGAAGAAATTTCAAAGCTCGAGAATCGTTCTTGACTTTGTATCAGTCCATACCTCATATACTGAATGCCAATCAACATTAGATGATTTAAGTCCATTCAAAGATATTTTCATTAAAGCATCCAGTGTATCCAACCCTAGCCTTGATTTTCTGATGTCCTTGATGATGTTTTGCTTAGAAATTCGCCTTTCACAATCTACTGTACTTGCAGGAATAGTGAGCACAGCTTGCCATAATTTCATCATATTAGGATAAGTTTTGTCCCATTGTTTTGTGTTACGAAAGACTTTCCATGCTTCTTTCATAGAAAAACCCTCACAAGCCAGATTTAATGAATCAACAAAAGGGTGCAACTCTCTTTTACAATCTTTAACATCAAATAAAGCTACAAATCCAACATCACTTGATATGGTATGTTGCAAATGTTGAAAAAGCTTTAAAAGTCAATGCTCTAAATTTTTCTCACGATTACGACGCCCTTCTAGATAATAGCAAGGGCTAAACAATTTTGTTGCATTAAAAAGATGAAGGTCTGGAAATCTTTCATTTAAAGAGTCTATGAGAGTCTCTATATAACCTTTTGTGAGTTGCTAACAACTCTCTTGTGTACCTTCACTACAAGGTTTCATAGATTGTTTCCTTGCTTCATTGCATTCAATATCCATGGCTGAGATAGAGATGTATCGTAATTCATTTCTATCTACCAATGCCACTTCATCTTTAATATCAATGTATCCATTTTGAGAATCACTTAAAAATATTGAAAGATAAATTGTGTCTTCTGCAAATGTCTCTTTTCTCAAAAACCATCTAGATAATGTGCTTATAGTTACTTCAAGAGCCAACCCAATAGTTGTAATGTCTACATTTTCTTCTTGAAAAGTCATATTCAACTTGTTCAATTCCCCTAGAACATCAACAACCATATGTAAACAATATTGGATATAATATATCCATGCCTTATCATACAATGATGAAGTTTTTTTTTCATTTTTCCACAGTTAAAATTACTGGCATAAGCTTCACAAGCCTTATAATAACTTCCCCTCTCGATAACCATCTCACTGAATGTATATGTAGAACATCAAGAACATCAATTTCATGACTCTAAGCAAATCATTAAGTTCATTATTTCTTTTTGGAGAGTTTTGAACCCATGAATACACTTTGTTTGCAATTTTTTCAACATATAATAACTCAGGTATTTTCTTAGAAGCATCTATTGCTGCTAAAGGCTCACGATGAGCCACAAAATGAACTGTAATAAGGTTTGGATTGTTCTTTTTCAAAAATGAAACAAGACCATTTTCATGTCCAATCATTGCTGAAGCTCCATCTGTAGAAACAACTATCAACTCTTTATATTGAAGGCCTCTAACATTTATTAATTGATTGACACTATCATATATTGTTTTCCCTTTTCCATCCACTACATCATTGAGCTTCATAAACTGTGAGATAGGTGGCCCAAGACCCTTTGAGTCTAAATATGTTGCATAAACAACAAGGTGTTGCTCTAAGGTTCGATCAATGCTTTCATCAACCATTAATGAGAAGAAAGAGCTTTCCATCATATTTTTTAGCTGAATTTGTTCAAGATGTTTTGATATGCAATATATAAAATCATTTGCAGACTTACGATTTGTGTATGAAGAGTACCCTTGAGACTTTGGCATATATGGAGTTTTTGCATCCATTAGAAATTTGTAAAGTTTCTCATACTTTGAAAGATATAAATCTTCTTGACAGATGAAATATGCTACTTTCATTATTGAAATCACGCTTTCCTTATTGGCATCTTCAAGCTATCTAATATGATCTGAAATTGGTTTCATCTTTCCCTCTAGAGAATTTATCCATCTTGCCTTCGCATCTTTATGCACCAATGATTTTTCATGCGTAACAAGAGCATCATGTTGTAATGTTGTGCAACCATTACCTAAACCCCATGGTCCACTCATCTTATACTTCTCACAATAACTACACTTCATAGCTATTTTATCATCAAACCTCACATAATTCAACCAAAGAAACTTATCTAACCATTCCATACGAAAGTCTCTTTTTGTTTGCACTTTCATTTTTGAATTATTAGCAACTTCTTCTTCAACTTCATTTGTTTCTTCATCTAGATCACGATTAGAATAACTTCCAAAAATTTCATGTAATTGTTGTTCCACATCAGCGTTATGGGTTTCTTCACTTGTTTCTAAATTGTTTTGAGTCTTGGAAGTTTTCCCTTTTGTCCATCCATACATTTCCCCAACTGTAGCTTGTAGTTTTCTATTTTGAGACATTTGTAGATTTGTAATCACCTATATAAAAAATATATATGAAAATTAAAGTTCATTATATCATACAAATTGGCTGAGTTAATACTTTCTAATAATGCATATTTATTTATTACCTAAAAAAGCATAAACATTGTTAAACCCATTACCCAAAAAAATATTTGTTAAAAAAATATTAAATGTTAAAAAACAAGGTATTAACAATTGCATTTAGAACAAAAGAAATTGTTAAATAAAATTTAACTATTATATATAACTCAATTCAACAACCTCAACGGTCTTCACATGCAAATCCATAATCACGTAAAGTTATACCATCACATCTAATTATAAAATAAATTTATATTCATTTCAAACTATTAAAACCGGACATGAAAATTTGAAATGACACTCTCGTAGTTCTAAATTTTATTAATACAATTTTATGAGTTAATAAAGAAAATTAATATTCATGGTGAACGTTTTCAAAATCTTAAAGTCACAGAAACGATAAACTTTACGATAGAAAATTTTCAGCTCCCTTATAAGATCATGGTTCTAAATTTTACTAATATAATTTTATGAGTTAATAAATAAATTAATATTCTAGCAGAATGTTTTCAGAATCTTAAAATCACAGAAATGATAAGCTTTCGAATAGGAATTTCAGATTATGTTATAAGATGATGAATGATAATGAATGGTTTCAATTTTGAAGTCACGTCCCTGTAAAAATAGAAAGGATAAGCTTTCAAATATAAATTTCAGATCACATTATAAGATGATGAATAATAATGAATGGTTTCAAATTTCAATTTTGAAGTCACGCCCTGTAAATTTCAAACCTTGTAAATTCAAAATCTTCAACTTCCCATTCTAGAAAACTACCAAATAACGTTAAACCTCTTATCCACTGCAATTTTGAAAATTCAAAATCTTCAACTTCCGAAAATTACCAAATAACATAAAACCATAAAACACATAATATATCAAAATACAAAAAATAAAATACACACTTTTTTTTCTTGAATTTGAGGGTTTATCGGGCTACCAACTTGAGTTTAAGCTGCTCCCCAAGCTGGTTGGAAACAATCACGCTTTAATTTACTTCAAAATTTCTTTAGGGGCTCCCTATGCTGGTTGGAAGAAATCATGCCTTAATTTACTTCAAAATTTCATGAAGGGTTGTATACCATATCAAAATGTACATATAACTTGTAAGTATTTTTCAGGTTTTACAATAACTAACTAAATAAGTAAATAAAGCAACCACGCCTTAATTTAATTCAAAATTTTCTTAGGGACTATATACCATATCAAATTTGACATAACTTGTAAGTATTTTTCAAGTTTTACAATAAATAAAGAGTACATACCTCATAGGCTGATACCAACATTGTAGCAGTTTTGAACGAGAAAGCATGCCATATTCAGAGGCTAACAAATTCAACGCTGTAGTAGAGTAAAAACAAATTCAAAAGCAACCACCCATTAATTTACTTCGGGTAAAAACAAATTCAAAAGCAAACATGCCTTAATTTACTTCAAAATTTCATGAGGGGTTGTATGCCATATCAAATTTTACATAACTTGTAAGTATTTTTCATAAGCTAATGACATAAGTGAGTAAAGAGTACATCCCTCATAGGCTGATACCTAGCCGTTTTGAATGAGAAAGCATGCCATATTCAGAGGCTAACAAATTCAACACTGTAGTAGGATAAAAACAAAATCAAAAGCAACCACTCCTTAATTTACTTCAGAATTTTGCGGGGTTGTATACCATATCAAATTTTACATAACTTGTAAGTATTTTTCAGGTTTTACAATAAACTAACGACATAAGTAAATAAAGAGTACATACCTCATAGGCTGATACCACCAGTCTCATGCCATATTCAAAGGCTAACAAATTCAACACTCAACACTGCAATAGGGTAAAAACAAATTCAACATTGAAGTAGGGTAAATTAAACGATTGCAGGGATGTTATTGCTTTTCCCAAGTAGCAAGAAAAAGAAATCACAGAGGAAAATGTAAGACCATAAAACACATAATTCATTAAACCACATATGGTTAGATGCCAAAGGCGAAAGTGGTAACTGGACCCTTGTAAATTCTAAAGGTGAAAGTAGTAACTAGACCGTGGTAAATTCTAAAGGCGAAAGTGGTCCCTGGACCCTGGTAAATTTTAAAGTTGTTTCGCAAGAAGGTGAAATCGAATGCTGGTAAATAGGTCATTAAATTATGTCATCAACAACCAGATCTTGAAATAATATAGCACGCTAGCCAGCTGTGTCGTGTGCCATATCCATGTAGTCCCCATTGCCCAATGCCCATAATGTTCCATTAATTCTCAACAACTAGATCTTGAAAGAATAATCAGATATTGAAAGAATATAGCACTTTAGCCATAGCCCTATAGAGCAATCTGATTGGATCACCCATGATTAGATTTTTGTAAACTCAACTTTAGTTATAATAAATAATTTTGGGGATTAGTAAATTCCGGTACAATAGATTTTTACCGTTTGGGTTTTTAATTAAACATCAGAATGATGGGACCCCAATATATTTTAGACATCAGATTTGACGTGTAAAAATTTTCACCAACTGTAAAATATGTGCTGAAACTTAAAATATGTCTTGTAAAAAATAATTTTCCAGCCCTGGACCCAGCAATCAAGATGCCTGAGAGTGACGAAAATGTAGTGGCCCCCCAATCAAGATGCCCATGAATGACGGAACTGTAGTGGCCCCCGCAACCAAAATGCCCGTGGAGTATAGTTGTGATTTTTTACAAAAATCACAACTATACTGACGAGTTATTCACTGAGTAATTTTGGAATGTGTTAAATTTTGCGTCTCACTCATTAATAGATGAATAACACATAAGGTAACATATACGGCCCCACATTAATGGATGGATAGCACATTGATAGCCATAATTGTGCCCAATAAAGGATGCATGGATCGGACAAACACTGAGCTACCTATATGGTTTCTTTACAATAATGTATTTAGCATCGGGTATGTATATCGTTTAAGTGGGCTTAAAAAAAAAAATTCTTGTTTATTTACTGTAATGTATTTAACATCGTGTATGTAAGCTTGATGACTCGGAGTGAGTGTTTATTTTGAAAGGTTACAAACTCAAACAATCAAGAAGTTGATTATGTATATTTTTATAAATTTTAGTAATCAATTTTTTTAAAAATTTTTGTTTATAACATAAATTTTCTATACACCAACCTAAATTAATACTGGTAACTAACCACCACATTATTATTATAAATCTGCTTAATTCCATCCTAACCCCACCCAAAATAAATCCATTCTAATCCATAAAAAAAACATAAAACGTACTTGGTACAATTATAGGCATCTACAATAGGACTACTGTTAATGTGAAGGCTACTGTTAATGTGAAGGCTGTTGTGGAAAAACTTTGGACATGAATGCTCTCTTTCCAAATAATTAACAGTATAAAATCTTTACGTTTGTGTAGATCATCTTCCGGATTCATCGCATTAGGTTACTTGTTGATCGATGTTTCGAACCATCAGATAGTTCATTTTCAGGATGTGAAAGATTAGTGGAAAACTAGTCTTATTATTTAGTTTAATAAATAGATGTAAGAGACACATTAGCGACAAATATTAGTGATTATTAATTTATTAATTTATTATTGAATTATTGAATTTATATTCTATAATTTTAATTATATTTTTATTTTAATTGTTTTACTTTATATTTTGTTGCTTTAATTATGTTTCAGTTATTAAATGGTTTTGAAATTTATATAATTCATAAATAGTTAATTTGATGTTTGTTTAAAGTTTTTTATGGTTAATGTTAAATTATTGTTAATATTAAATTCTAAAATCTTGTTAAATTATATTTTGTTATGGTTATAATTTATTTTAATTATAATGGATTAAATCATTAGTATTTGTTGAATATTCATTTTACTATTTTTATTGGTTGTATTATAATATAATTAATGTTAATTAATTATTATGTTTTTATTAAAATAAAATAATTATAAATTAATTATCAATTTATTAATTTATATTGAATAAAAGATTAGGGTCATATTGTTTAATTTTATATTATAAATTTAATTATATTTTATTTTAAATGTTTTCCAAACATTTGTTTTATGTTATTTTAATTATGTTATTTCAATTATGATTGATTTTAATTGTATATTTTGATTATTTCATAGTTTTGAAGTTTATGTGATACAAATTTCTTATTATATGGTTAGTTTGAGGTTTTTTTATTGTTGATTTTGAATTATTATTAATTTTACTTCTTGTTAGATTACAAGTAATGGATTAAACACTTTTTTTTATTTGTTTTTGGATAATTTAAAGTAGGATAGTGGTTAGGGAGGGGTAAGATTGGATGAAAGGATTGGAATCCAGTTTTCACTTACGGTCTATCGGTTGTCTCTGTTGAGGTTATTAGGGTGGTTGCTAATTTCTATGGCTTCTCTAAATTTCCTTATAAAGTAGTGATCACTTCTAGCTGAGATGCGGGTATCTTCTATACAAATTTGATGTTTAGTTTTATTGGAACGTTCTGTTAACACTGATGATTTGGATCGATTATGTTTAATGTCAGTTGGGTGTTCCTCGATTCTTGTCTTCAAGGATCACCGTCTCACCTACATAGGGCTTGCCACACGAGCAAGGAATTAAGTAGACACCCTTATGACATTTTGAATCAATTTTGTCTTTAATTGATTTAAGGATCCTTAGACACCCTTATGACATTTTGAATCAATTTTGTCTTTAATCGATTTAAGGATCCTTATGGTTGTTATAAATTATGGTTCTCGTACAGCTTTAGAATCTGGATTTTTACCACCGAGAGGCGGGCATTAAAATTCTTGATTGTTTGTTTTAAGGGAAACCAAAAAGATAACTCTTGATGCTACACGGCTTACAAATTGTGTTTTTTTGCATAAATATAGACCGAGAAGGTGTTTGGATGAAACATCCCACGCTTGTTTTCAATGCTACCTAGTAGCGATCAGGTGGCAGACTTGTGTTTTAGCGTGCAATAGAAATAGCAACACGTATGGCTTCTGCAACAGCTTCCGAGGACATTCCCGGAACGTATGGCCTCGGAATCGCCGGAGCGATCAAGGATAGATATGATTACTTCGTGAAAGAAGGTCCAGAAGAATTCTTCAAAAGCCGAATGATGAAGTACAAGAGCAGTGTTTATAAAGTGAATCTTCCGCCAGGGCCGCCACTGTTTCCAGAAGCACAGGCCATCGTTCTTCTGGATTCCAAGAGCTTCCGCGTGCTGTTCGACATGACGAAAGTCGAAAAGCGAAATGTTTTCATTGGTAATTACATCCCCAACTCAGATTTCACTGGTGGCTTCAGGGCGTTGTCCTACATGGACCCCTCTAAAGAACATCAAGCCAACCTCAAGATGAACGCCCACAAGTGGTTTCCAGAGTTCCACAAGGCTTCAGAAGAGCCCTCTCTGCATAACAATCTCTGGATCGTTTCATGTATGACGGGGATGAAGGTCAAAATCTGCTGCAGTGTTTGTTCTGGTCGAATGGCCCTGAAACAGAAGAACCCTCTCTGCACAACAAACAGTGTCCAGGGAAGAACATTGTCATACTTTTCGCATGTCTTTTTCCTTGCCCACATCTATCTGCGTTACGAGTACATTGATATAGAGCCCGATACACCCTCCTCACGCATCGTTTTCACAGCTCTAAAGAAGGCCACGTTCTAACATGGAGTAGGAGTCGGGCCCACCTTGTCTTTCTCTTTAAATCATAATTACTCAGAAATAAGGGCTTCGTTTGACACGGGTATCACCCAAAGTCATGATCTCGGATGGTATAATCTTATGCATTTGGTCAACACACGTGAAATTAAAGGTCAATGGGCATCATGAGTTTCGGCTCCTTCCATCTTACCTACCCACCGTAGTTTATAAGATCTTCAGAAGGAATAGATTGTAAATACAGTTTTATATTATGTTATTTTTTTAAGGGATTACCTACCCACTGTAGTTTATAAGATCTATAGAAGGAATAGATTGTAAAAACAATTTTATATTATGGTATTTTTTTCCTTAAAAAAATATTTTATTTATTGCTATGTTATAGTTTAATAGTTCACTTTACTCTCTATTCTAATTTTTAAATAAAATTATTAGTATATTTATCATTTTAAATTTAATTACTAATAATAATTTAAATGGAAAGATTTAACTTTCATAAAATATTTTTAAATGGTAATTACAAATTAAATTGTGAGATTTTGTGTTTTAATTAATTTATTAATTTAAAAGAATGTTATATAAATCAATGTTATTGTCTTGAGAGGCTCATTCTATAGTCCAGTATGACCCCAATGTGTAAGAACGGGTGGAATTTGAAGAGAAATATGACTTAACCGTCTTTTGTGATGTGTATTGAAGTTTATAAAATGTTATTTTTGACAAAAAAAAATTTCCCAAAACATCAACATTTGTGTTTTATCCAATTTTGTTAATAATCAATGGGTGACATACTTTTGCTTTTAAAGTTTATTTTATAGTTAAAAAATTCAAAATATGATTATAGTTTAAAGAATCCAATTTTGCATTCTTATTCAATTTTGCCAATAATTAATCTTAGATATATGTTTTTTTATGATTTACTCATAATTCAAAATTGGCTTATAACCAATATAGACCCATTTTAACTTCAGATCTACCAAGCACTGCGATGGTTCAAATATCTCAAAAAGCAAGTGTAAAACTTGAGGAAAGATTTGCACTTCAAAAAGATTTGATTCCTCTCTGTTCTTGGTAGGTCTTGAATTAAAATGGATCTATGTATCACACCATTAATTCAAAGTCATTAACATCACACCAAAACTAAATGCAGATCACTGAATTAGAAGTTAGGAGAAAATTAGCAATACAACGCAAATATTAATAGATGAAAGTTGAAATTTCTTCATTTGCTTTGAATTTTCCCCCTAATTTGTCACTCTGTGACCCACCAAAACCGAGTTGAGCTAGAAAGGCTCATTAGTGCAGAATAGACTCAGAGATGGGGCTTAAACCAGAAGGAGAATGCAAGCTCATGCACACCATGGCTACCAAAACTGAAGATCTTGGAGTTTCTAAATGTGAAGGTACAAAATGTCGATGAAGATGTTTTCCAAGAGGTGAGTTATAAGTGCATGGAAATTTTCATAGACCCTATGTTGTGGAACACCACAATTGCTATGTGGAGGTGGGAGCATAGTGATGTTGGTTCATTTCCTCTAGGAGATTGAGGGCGGGATGGTAGTTCTCCAGTTGTCGTTGTATAGCTGAACCTGGTGATCCCAACAATGAAGTGCAATAGATCATTAGTATTCTACAAGACCAGGTGAATAGACATTGTATAGGAGTCCTCAACACCTCAACTAATAGAGGTACGTACACAGTGCAAAGGAAATTTGAACCCTTGATATCGTAATTTGACCCTTTAATCTTCTAATCCTCATGGGTTCCACCAAACGTGAAATAGGCTAAAAAAAAATTGAATGTGATAGGTGAAGCATAGAGAGAGGACCAATACTTTGAAGAGAAGCCAAAGGAACCATCACTGACCTTCTTATCTACAATAGACAATGACATGTGTTTGTCAAAAAACATTAGAGAATAAGCATGGTGGTAGCAGGAGAAGGAGGATGTAATGGCTCGGTCCCTCTAGTGATTGGGGACATAGGATGGGAGTTATTGAGAAGAGACTATTATATTTAATTTATGTAAATACTCTTTGTTCATCATAGGTATATATATTGATTTCCTTTGTTCATTATATGTAATGTTTAGGTATATTCCTGAAAATTCACATTTTCTTATCTTCTTCCATTTTGTATACCACTAATCCCTACTCCATTCAAACTTAGCAGAGCGAAAAGGAACATTACTACAGAGCAAGGCATAGGGGGTCGTTAGTTGTTGAGTTGAGTTCAATTCCATTGTACATTATTGATTTGTCTTTCCTTTTCTTATTATGCTTCTTTCTTCCATTGAAGTTTTTGTTATCTCAATGGTTTTTCGTGCTTGTATGTTTTTGTTGAATTTGGGTTTTCTCTTTAGATTTGATATTGGTGTTTTTTAAAGTTTTTTTTATTGTTTACATTTGGTATCCTATGGGAGAGGAGGTGATAATTTCACTAATTAAACCCTATAGTGGTGGTTGATGTACATTCCACATTATGTGCAGTGGGTAAAATATGTACGCATTGTTGCTTTTGGGTTTTATTTTAATAAATAATTTTGTTTACTTGTTTATTTTAGTTGATTTGTTTAAAAATCTTTTATTCATATGTAGGTGTAGAAAGATTGTGTAACAACTCCTCTACAGATGTTGGATAGTGTTAAGGAGTCATTAAAGGTACTTTTCCTCTGATTCACACTCAACTTAATGTAGAGTCCTTACTTTCAAGTGGCGAAAGAAGTTGTATTATGTTCTATTAAAAGGTAGCATGCTTATTATGGAAACCTAATTGAAGAAAATGAATCAAACAAACTTACTTTATCTGATCTTCTCCTTGGAAGTCCTTTCCCTTGGATAGATATATCGTTCTTCATCAAATATTAGGTCACCCTCCCCCCCACGCCCCCCCCCCCCCCCCACCACTCTAAACCACATTTTAAATCTCCTTTCCTCAGGTCTTGAGTCTCCTTTGTAGAGGCCATTACTTGACATGAACCTCAAAAATACATTACATTCCATTGAGATGATGAGTGATAAAAAATAATGAATCAACTTTATTAATCAAACTAGGTAGCTCTTAGGTGAGAGATTGCACCTGGAGACTGCCACAGGTAGAACACTCTACATTCTTTCTCACAAAGGCCTATTACATATAAACTAAAACATAAACATGGTGGTTTGAACCACTCCCTAAATAATAGGATCTTAGACCTAATCACTTGGTCTCAATCCTATCCTGCAACAATAAACAACCTAATGTGGGAAATACTAACTTTGTCCATTAATTCTAACAATCCCCCTTAATGCAGAAAGGGTGCTTGGAAAAATACCATACACCTGTTGGTCTAGTCTCAGCAAGGCTTACAATAGTACATAAAAAAACTTGGTAACTAAGCTTTCACTTTTGTCTTCTTGTTTGAGAGTCCATGCTTGTTCATTCGTCAGTGAAGTTTCATATTCACTTTTCTTGCCATAAGGTAGTGATGGAGCCTCTCCTCCTCTTTATGTTTTCTACCCTAAAGGCGAAATGCTTGAACTCTTATCCTCCTCTTTCTTCATCTCGATTGTAGGCTAACATTCAATGTTCAGGTTCTTGGGACTTTTCAATTGTTTCTTCTTGAATGCCAATATATGCACACTTAAAAACAATGTTAGATTCATAAAGAGGACCATATTGGCTCTTGTCTTCTTGCTCCTTCAAGAGATATTTCATTTCTCCATCTCTCTCTGCTGACATAGTTTGTTGATTCATGCCTTCAACCTCTTCACCAAATTCTCTTGCTATAAACATGTTGTCCTGCATTTGATTTGTATATGGAGATAGACTTTTCTTCCCATTAATAAAAAAAAAAAAAAAAAAACTCATCAATAAGATGCTTTTCATGCATTAGATTGATCCACTCATCATGAGATACATAGATCTCATCAAATTTGACTTTAAAGGTCTCCGCATCAGGGAATATTTCTTCATAAAAAAATTCAGATTCTACAACAATGGTTGTTTCTTCATCATCATATGTTTTAATGTCAATTACAGGGACAAATTCGTCACCCATCATTGCATCTTCAATGTTGACATGTTCAATTTCACAATAAGTTATGGGATTGAAAACATAATCATCATTTTTAAGAGCAATACCTTCATCATCTTTACCCTCATTCAAATTATACTTCATTTCTAAAATATCCCACAAAACTTTTGCAATTTGAATCTTACCATATTCATGTAGTATATTGAACATGGTGTTTTCATCTAATGCAGATGTTATAAGACGTAATTTTGATGCATCTCCACTATCATAGTTTAAATTGATAGCATCTTCAACATAATTCAATAAATTTACCTTCCATAATGTTGTTTTCATTTCAGTTGCCCAACTTTCATAATTCATACCCAAGAAAGAGGGTATATCCCGCATTAACCTCTTAACGATTTCATTAAATTCTAGATCTGCATCATGATCCTTGACTTGATCAGCTATAAGTCCATCATCATTGACTGGAAACTCTTTAGCAAATTCAGCAAAACAATATATAACATCTGTCCCTTGATGCTTTCCCCTTAGTTTTCTTCTAGACTCTTTTAGTCTCCTTTGTTGACCCATTTGTCCTTCTATTTTCTCCCCATCATCTAGTGCGCAATAATACTTCGATCAGGAATAGTCCGCTACCCATTGCACTACTACATACCAGCTCTAGATGTTACTATACACTTTCCAATAGTACTCGCTCCAACAACGCTCGTGCTCCAGCCACACAGGGATAGGCCACCAGGTTGATCAAACAATGAGGGGTCCAAACAACAGTTTGTCCCATGCATAGGTCAAATTAAAATTCCCAATTCATAAACGACGTTGACATTTACATAAACCAATAGCAACACCAGTTAAACGTAGTGTTCACATGCTCCATGCAATCAATCCAGAGGAGAAGATTCCTAGATGGATAGAGGAACCAGAACAACACTTTGTCCACAAAATTTTGCTCCACGCGACCTCTGATTCACGCTGCTACCATGCGACCTTCAACTCAGCCATTGTAGATCTAACCACCAAGCAATCGCCCAAACTCCTTGACCACGGCAAGTGGATCTGGTTTCCACGAAAACAGTGCCACCGATCCAAATTCGTGGCAACACTTGTGAGGAAATCTCCTAGCAGCGCAGACCCAACCTCCACGCAGGATCAAGCTATGTACCTTTGGCCTTGCTATAAGACGGTGAGTACGAGAGAGCAGCAACACCCTCCGACCTTCGGCCTTGGCAACACCACTCTGGCCTTCGAATACCTTGCTTTTTGTATATCCAACACTCTGCAACTCACTAGCACGTAGCTGCCACCATGATCAACAAATTTCGATGAAGTTGTGCACTTCAGCCTTGAGGGACTCAAGGGACTTCAAATTCGAAGGCACACTTCACAACCAGCAGATCCACGATCAATGCTCACCGCTTTGAATTCAACTTCTATATTGCCAAATTTTATAATGGTTGACTTAGCCTACTTAAACACAGGCTTCTCCACAAAAAGCAACGCCCTCACATGTTCATGCCTTCGGCCTCCTCTCTTGTGGGTTCCTCCTTGTTGTCAACAATGGTTGTTTCTACAAGCCTTGCGAAACAGATCTATTTGAGCATCTATTGAGAGACGAGCTACCACCGTTTTCGAGCATCTATTCAACTGCCACTGTTGCTTTCAGGTCAATGGACCTTGCCCACAATTCACCGGAACCGGGCAAGCTCCACGATTCAACCTTCACGCTAATGCTCACCTCAGCACGGTTTGCTCATCTGTGCCAAACCAGCGTCAACACCACCACTGGAGGTTTCCGCCGTCGTTCCGGCTTCTTGGAGCAAATGGAGGAACAGAGGTTAAAATAACAAACTCTACTGCGAGGATTTTTCTCCTCTTTGTAGTTACTAGAGGTTACGAAACAAGAAAGAAAATGAAACTGAATATAGCCACACAAGTAAAAACTCAGTATTTACGTGGTAAAACCTTGACAGGATGTCAAGGAAACATCCATGGGGCAAGGGATTGGAATTTCTCTTCAATCAATAAATGATTCTCCTTACAGTAGTTCAGGCATTCATCAATTTTATATAGCCTCCTCAATTACATAACTGTTGATTTAGTATGAAACTAACTTGTCAATAACTAATACAATTTTACGCAAATTTACATTAATTAGTTGTCAACTACCAAGAAACTCCACCTTGATAATAATTTTCCTAATCCCTTGCCCATGTCCATTCATCATCACTGCAAGCCAAGAGAAGCTAAACACCATCGCAGCTTCTCTATTATAACTGGCTTTGTGAATATGTCTGCACAATTCTCCCGTGTATGGACCTTTTGAAGAGCTACTTTTCCGCCATCAATCACATGTCTCAGAAAAAGATACCTTACATTAATGTGCTTGGTTCTACATTGATAAGCAAGATTTGCAACCAAGTGAATAACACTCTGACTATCACAAAGTACATTAACTTTCTCATGCATCCTTCCAATCTCATCAAGTACACCCTTTAACCAGATTGCTTCTTTACTAGCATTTGAAGTAGCTATATATTCTACTTCGGTAGTGGACAATGTAATTTTTTTTATAAAACCTTTGCATATAACAAAAAAAAAAAAATTAATGATCAGTTACATCAATTTTTAGCTTAAGAGGGGAGATAAATTTGAAATTGCACAGCTAGTTATCATAAATGTAGTAGGAAAATAATTATTTGTGAACATTGTAGGAATTGCAACGTAATTTTGTTTTACAAAATCTATACCTAATGCATATAAGGTTTGTTGTGCTGGTTCAGGTTTTTGGACAAGGCAGCTATCCTTGACAACAACACTGGATTGAAGGATCTCAACTGCAGAAGTTAAGGTAAACTTTGCACAGTCACGCAGCTAGAGGAAACAAAATTAGTGTTGAGACTGTTACCCATTTTCACGAGTATAATTATGACATACTGTTGCCTTGCACAGCTCCAAACTTTCTCTGTTGAGCAGGCAAGTACCATGGATAGGAAGCTCAAGGGTTTCGAGATTCTAGCAACCTCCCTTTCTTCAATTTCACTCATTATCTTGAACTCACTAAAGGTATCCTGGATATTTTTGGGGCACTGTAATTACTCTGCTATTAGTGGGTGCTAAAAATTTGGGTATACCTCTCTGAGACCTGGGCATACAGATGTTCTTATAACCCGGTTCCTCATTTTCATTAGTCTTATAAAAGCCCTTTGGTTTAATAAAGGAGTTGCTCATGTAAGATGGTTGGTTCGTGAAAAACATAGGTAGTTCAATGTTCAAAGTACTAGGTTCATGCTTCATAGCACAGAGCTTCACCGAAACTACAACCACTATGCTCCTGCTATCAGCTTGGACCATGATGAGAACTGTAGAGGCTCTCTATCTTGAGAAACTGTCTCTTTCAGAACCTCTCGAATTGGTCTTGCAATAGGTACTATAAACCTTGCTGCTTACTCTGTTGTTAGTGGTGCTTCCATTGGTTTAATTGGTGCATCACAACGAGCACAATGAGCACGAACCTACAAGTATAAAAGCTAGCTAGCTAGTATTTTTTTTGCTTGCTATGCTACTTGTGCCAGATACAACTTGAACCAACAACACCATAGAACAGGGACTAGCTTCCATGCAAACCCTCTTGTTAAATAATGACATGTATACTACCCTAAATACCCTCCGTATCTCACCCATACCTTAGTTATAACGATAGTGACATCCACTGCCCTCCCTTTAATACATAGTTGTTGTATCTATTTAAGTTGTACCATGAACCCAACAGGATGCGTACTACCTCCATACCAACTATTTTGTCATTTATTTCCACCGACCTGTACACTGTACACCTGTCCGGTGGGCACACAACCTAAGAATTTAGCTGGACGAGAAGCCTCTCATCACCCAGATGCACTATGCTCGATCTATGGTTCAGGTTGTTGAACTAGTGGAAGAGATAGCTTTAAGGCTACTACTAAGAAACAGCAAGGGATGAAGAACCAGCTTTAGTGATGGTTCCCCCGTATATTAATGAAAGGGGAACCGCCTATTATTAGTTCGATATTGCCCAACATCAGTCCCCCTACTATATATCTGGTTCTAAACTTGAAAAAACCCTACCCTTGTTTGCCTATCTTCTGCGTTGAGGTTGCCATTTTTGTTGCAATATACAACACATAAGTGGAGAGGAGCGTTCAACTTTTGTCACAATGCTAGATCTGTGTGTACAACTACCCAACCTCCGTCTACCCTTGGTGTATAACAAAGTGCAGATAATCCCCGCGACGGCTCTGCTAGGTTACCACCCTTGGTGAAGTAGGTAATGCATTTACTCTGTCTTTGTTTATTCATTATATCAATGAACTCTAATGTTTTCTTCCTTGCAATGTTTAACATCCACTTTTGGCTAATTATTTCTTTTTCCTTCTATTGACAGAGGAATACACAGACTTCCTCGCTATTCCATCTCTCCTTGGTTAGGCGCTTTCCCGGACTCAGGTGAGTACTACTCGGATAGTTATGAAAATCCATTTTCGGCATCTAATTGTTTTAATTACCTTTCTGACCCTTTTCTCTTTGATTCATCATGTAGGATTTATGGGTGGCACTATGTTCACATGGATTTTACAGATAACCCCTTTTACCCATGATTTCTCCCTTAGGACAGGGTTTGTATTTCTTCATCGTTAGTCAGTTTCATTTTTCAATCATATTACTGACACAAGTGTTTGCTTTTATCTCAGGTACACCCAATTTGACTAGTCTGAGGCACAAATGCGCAAAAATTAAGCATCTAACTCATGGTTGACTACTGGATAGGTTGGTGACCTCCCTGAACTGGGTTTCGTTGCTTGTGATCTTATTCCCATCGCTTTCACACCAAGAGAGAGACTCAACATCATAACATGGACAGAGTTTGACTCTCATAAGTAGATCCAACTCCTGTTTAAAGCTTCTAATATCCCCTAGGCTAAAAGAAGAGGGGTCTTAAATAATAAATTTACAATGATGCTTCGGCAGAAAGGCAATAACAATCAACTATGTTAGATTCCATAGAGATTTGTACTTGTTCTGAACAATCCAAGTCTCACCCATAAGAGGACCTTTCCATGAAAGTAGGGTAGGGCTGAAGAAATCAAAATAAGCCTGATACCACATCCAAACTAAATATTTTTGTAGCTTCCATTTCATCATTGTGACACAAAGCACAAGCAAAATCCATCCCCAATTTGTTGACAACTGACCCTTGTAGGAGTAGAATCTATCTCTAAACTTTGTGCTTATAAGAATGTTATTTTCAGGTGGACTGATACCTTGTCAACCAATAGGCCATAGGATCCTTGGCCATCCATTGTTTGTCCAAGTGAGGGGCAATGTCGGTGGGGTGTTTAGGCACACCACAAAGATGAAAGATCCTTAGTCATGTAGATGTAGAAGGGCTACCCAATCCTCGATCTCCAGTCTCTCTAGAACAGACCTGGCTTATGTAACAGTTAACTTCATTTTGCTCTTTATGAATCAGGAGGCAGAGATGGTGTTTATTTCATCAGGTCATGGTCTTTGATTTGTATTAATATCTTCTTTTCCAACCAATCTCTTATTCAAAATCCATATTTGCAGATCTCAGGATTGGGTTGGGAGAAAATTCTATTCTTGATGAGATTCACCTTGATGCTCGGGACATGATGGCTACTTGTGTAGATTTAAAAAATGTTTCCTTACGTCTACACAGTTGTTCTGTTCGATATGTGCACCAGGTTTTTTTTGGATCTTCCATTGATATTTGATATGAATGATACCTATCAGCACTTATTTTGACCCATCAAAACCGATAAATATGTCTTCAATTCAGTCATTTAAGTTCTGATGGATGTTAACCATTTTCATTATTTTTGCTCTCTCTGGCTCCTTTTAAAGGTTTTGCTTCTATTTTAAATAAGAAATGCTATTCGTTATCATATTAATTGCAGTCTTATTATATTTTGTGCTTCAGTTAATATATCATCTTGTCAAAGCTTCATCAGGATCTTGTGTTAGGCACGCTAGTCAAGTGTCAGCACTTCAAGTGAATGAATTATATTTATTGACACTACTTGGGAATTTGTAAGACATAAACCTTTATTGCTTAATTTAGCCAATATTGTAGCTATTTTTTGTTGTATAATGCTACTATTTCCTATTTTTTGTTTACAGCTAGTGTGATTATATATGTTAATACTGTTATGACATCTAGATTGTTTCGTCTCTGCAATTTGCATGTAGAGATAGAGAATAATATTTACCAATTCTGATGTACGTGTATAATGTTTACTAGAAGTTTTATTGTGTAGTCAGTTAGAGTGATATAACATAAATTGGAAAGGAAAAACATTCTTCTTTTGATGAAAAAGTTAGCAACTTAGCTGTAAGCTGTGATTTTCTAGAAGTCTTAGGGGGCATGCCTTTGGGACCAAAAATAGATGCCATCTCCCAAGGCATAGATATTGAACACACACAATGTGTTGTTACATCTAGGGTTGTGCATTAAAAATTCAATGAGGGGATGCCAATACTAGATTGACTAGCATGTACAAGACCAACTAGTCTATGAAAGTTCAAATGTAGACAATCCTAGCATCCTTGAAACTAGTTCTTAACTAAGAAGATTACGTGGATGTATATTTTCTCTCAATTTCAAGCGTATGTTTATTTGTATAGGGAACTACATAGGGTAGTTGTTAACCTCTATGTGGATAAGCAATGTTATCCTCTTATCCTCGCCTTGTGAGCCACAATCAGAATGGAATCACATTGTACAAGTTGTCATGTGAAGTTGCTAATTGAAGACTTCTGCTTGGAACAACATCCCACCTTCTTCTACAAAGATAATTGATCTTTTGGCCATTTTTTGGAAAGGCATAACTTGAAAGTTGGTATCAAAGCTTAATATGCCTTCAGTGGTCACTCCTGATAGTAATCTTATTATGGAGATTTCTACCTTCCCTTTGGAAATAAGGCCTTTTGTATGCATCGTTTATGTAAAGAATGTTTGTTTTCTACTGCCCAAGTACAAACTGTGTTTATAAAAACTTAAAATGTATAAATTCTCCGTTAACTTTGTTCCACTATGTATTGGATTTTTAGGCATTTTGATCATTTTGTCCCATGTTTTAGATGAAAGGGAAAGAAATTATTGTTGAGTGCAAGTTTGATGGCAATTGCATGCAAATGCAGAAAGATAATTCTTGCATCTAGTTCTGGTCAAGGTAAGCTACTTCCTGCCCATGCATTTTGTTGTGTATGTCGATCCTCAAGAACATATGTGATGCAACAAAATATATGGATACATGCTATGACAAGATTAAGTCTAGCAGATGAACATTGTGTCGTAACTGAAAGTATTCCTTATTGCAGAGGATAGGAAGTGCAAATTTATTTGACAGCAGAGGAATGTGATAATAAATTCTGAAGGATATGATTTCAGAATGCATAATTGACTTGTCTTAGACATCATTATATGATTTTGACAAATTTATAGCTTGGTACTGGCATAAATTTTATACATGCAATCTTTGCCTTAATATTTTGAAGTAATTTGCAATATATTGTTTGCAAACAAATTAGCATGTTCTATTTCAAAGCTAGAATATCAGTTTTAAGCATTCCTCAAATTTAGGTGTAACAACTTTTTTATGGAAGTGGGGAGTTGTTTAAAAATTTCATCTTTGCCTTCACTTTTGTTTGTTTGTCACAATACCCAATGAAAGAATATTTGTAAACAAGAGTCTTAAGCTATGGAGGTATTGAATTATTTATAAATGGTGCTTCTCAAGAACTCTCTTATGAATGGGCCACAACAGAGAACTGTATCCCAAACATGCTGGAAATTTATGAACTTAGTAGGATACTTGAAATTTCAAATGAAATTAAAATTGGAATTATATTTTAATAAATCAAGATAGAAAAGACAGAAGGTACTCAGTGATGCAGTCTTTCTGCTCTGACTACCATATCCTAAGTTGCCTGTCCCTCACTAACCATATCACTACCCCTCCTTACCCTCTAGAATTACAGCAAGAAACAATAGAGAATCGTATCCCAAACATGCTGGAAGTTTATAAAATTAGTAAGAAACTTGCAATTTCTAATGAAATTAAGATTGGAATTATATTTTAATAAATCAAGACATAAAAGACAAAGGGTACTCGGTGATGCAGTCTTTTTGCTCTGTCAACCATATCCCAATTTGCCTATCCCTCCCTGACACTATCACTACCCCTCCTTACCCTCTGGAATTACATCATGAAGCAGGCAGATGCTTGGAGGGTGGTCTTTCTTTACTGGTATCTCTCCAATTCCTGAAGATGCTTTTCTAGCAGAGGCTAAAGCAAGGGTTATGAAGTCAAGTAATACAAACAAAGAGGGTTTGCATTTATATGAGAAGTTGTAG
Organism: Pinus taeda; assembly: GCA_000404065.3. Taxonomy (NCBI): domain Eukaryota; kingdom Viridiplantae; phylum Streptophyta; class Pinopsida; order Pinales; family Pinaceae; genus Pinus; species Pinus taeda. The sequence goes on from APFE031655510.1 coordinate 161,191, forward strand.
TCAAGCCATTTACTGATGTATCGTGACTAGTCCAAGTAGATCCTTTAGGTTAATGTGAGTACATGAGGGCCCTTCTGTAAGATGCACCATCGACATTATGAAGATGTAGCCAAAAGATAATGTGCAACCATAGAATGATGAAGGAAAATTATATCATGAGATAATAACCAAATAGGATTAGGTAGTGAGCCTTCTAGTGAATGAATAACCCATATAGTTTTTGCATTATAACATGCAACTCTTGAATCAGCAAGCCATAGCATGTGTCATACAAAATTTGTAGTTATAGCTGCAAATTCCCCAATATTCCAGATTACAACAAAGCGGAAGGACTTCGGAGGGATAACAACCTCATTCCTAGTTCCTTCTCACGTGCAATTTAATAGTTGTTGATTTTATAAAAATCCTGCCATAAAAATTGCCAAAACAAGAAAGCATATGAGCTTGCACACCAAGTGAGAGACTCAACATCATGACATGGATAGAGTGACTCTCATAAGTAGAGCCAACTCCTATATAAAGCTTCTAAAATCCCCTAGGCTAAAAGAAGAGGGGTCTTAAATAATAACTTTACAATGATGCTTCGGTAGAAAGGCAATAACAATGAACTATGTTAGATTCCATAGAGATTTGTAGCTATTCTGAACAATCCAAGTCTCACCGATAAGAAGACCTTTCCACAAAAGCAGGGTAAGGCTGTAGAAATCAAAATCAACCTGATACCATGTCCGAAATAAATATTTTTTCAGCTTCCATTTCATCCTTGTGACACAAAGCACAAGCAAAAGCCATCCCCAATCTCTTGACAACCGACCCTTGTAGTAGTAAAATCTATCTCCAAACCTTATGCTTATAAGAATGTCATTTTCAGGTGGACTGGTACCTTGTCAACCAGCAGGCCATAGGATCCTTGGGAATCCATTGTTTGTCCAAGTGAGGGGTAATGTTAGTGGGGTGTCTAGGCATACCACAAAGATGAAAGATCCTTAGTCACGCAAATGTAGAAGGGCTACCCAATCCTCCATCCCCAGTCTCCCTAGAACAAACCTGGCTTATGTAACAGTGAACTGCATTTTACTCTTTACGAATTAGGAGGCAGAGATGGTGTTTATTTCATCAAGTCATGGTATTTGGTTTGTATTAATATCTTCTTTTCCAACCAATCTCTTATTCAAAATCCATATTTGCAGATCTCAGGATTGGGTTGGGAGAAAATTATATTCTTGATGAGATTCACCCTAATGCTCAAGACATGATGGTTGCTTGTGTAGATTTAAAAAATGTCTACTTATGTTTACACAATCATTTTGTTCGATATCTGTGCTAGGTTTGTTTTGGATCTTCCATTGTTCTTTGATATGAATGATACCTATCAGCACTTCTTTTGACCCATCAAAACTGATAAATATGTCTTTCATTCAGTGATTTAAGTTTTGGTGGATGCTAACCATTTTCATTATTTTTGCTTTCTCTCGCTCCATTTGTAGGTTTTGCTTCTGTTTTAAACAAGACATGTTGTTCGTTATCATATTAATTTGAATCTTATTATATTTTGTGCTTGAGTTAATATATTGTCTTGTCAAAGCTTCATCAGGATCTTGTGGTAGGCAAGCTGGTCAAGTGTTAGTGCTCCAAGAGAATGAATTCTATTGACAGTAGGGAATTTGTAAGACATAAACCTTTATTTCTTAATTTAGCCAATATTGTATCTATTTTTTGTTGTATAATGCTACTATTTCCTATTTTTTGTTTAAGACTAGTGTTATTATATATGTTAATACTATTATGACATCTGGATTGTTTTGTCTCTGTAATTTGCATGTAAAGATACAGAGTAAATTTTACCAATTCTGTTGTACGAGTATAATGTTTACTAGTAGTTTTATTATGTAGCCAGTTAGAGTGATATAAGATAAATTGGAAAGGAAAAACATTCTTCTTTTGATGAAAAAAGTTAGCAACTTAGCAGTAAGCTATGATTTGCTAGAATTCTAAGGGGGCATGGCTTTGGGACCAAAAATAGATGTCATTTCCCAAGGCATAGATATCGAATACACACACTATGTGTTGTTACATATATGGTTGTGCATTACAAATTCAATGAGGGGATGCCAATACTAGATTGACTAGCATGTACAAGACCAACTAGTCTATGAAACCTCAAATGTGGACAATCCTAGCATCCTTGAAACTAGTCTTTAACTAAGCAGATTACGTGGATGTAAATTTTCTTTCAAATTCAAGTGTTTATCTGTATAGGGAACTACATAGGTAGTTGTTAATGTCTATGTGGATTAGCAATGTTATCTTTTGATCCTCACCTTGTGATCCATATTCAGAATGGAATCACATTGTACAAGTTGTCATGTGAAGTTGCTAATTGAAGACTTGTGCTGGAAATAGCATCCCAACTTCTTCTACAAAGATAATTAATATTTTGCCCATTTTTTGGAAAGGCATAACTTGAAAGTTGGTATCAAAGTATAATATGCCTTCAGTGGTCACTCCCGATAGTAATCTTACTATGTAGATTTCTACCTTCCCCTTGGAAATAAGGCCTTTCATATGCATTGTTTATGTAAAGAATGTTTGTTTTATATTGTCCAAGTACAAACTATGTTTAAAACTTATAATGTATAAATTCTCTATTTAAACTTTGTTCCAGCATATATTGGATTTCTAGGAATTCTAATCATTTGTCCCATGTTTTAGATGAAAGGGAAAGAAATTACTGCTCAGGGAAAGTTTGATGGCGATCGCATGCAAGTGCACAAAGATAAGTCTTGCATCCAGTTTTGGTCAAGGTAAACTACTTCCTGCCTATGCATTTTGTTGTGTATGCCGATCTTCAAAAACAGATGTGAAGCAAAAAAATATATGGATACATGCTATGATAGGATTAAGTCTAGCAAATTAACATTGTGTCATAACTAAAACTATTCTTGACTGCAGAGGATAGGAAGTGCAAATTTATTTGACAGCAGAGGAATGTGATAATAAATTCTGAAGGATGTGATTTCAGAACTCATAATTGACTTGTCTTAGACATCATTATATGATTTTTACAAATTTAGCATGGTACTGGCATAAAGTTTATATATGCAATATTTTCCTTGATATTTTGAAGTAATTTGTGATATATTGTTTGCAAATAAATTAGCATGTTCTGTTTCAAAGCTAGAATATCAGTTTTAAACAGTCCTCAAATTTATGTGGAAAAACTTTTTTATGGAAGTGGGGAGTTGTTAAAAATTTTCATCTTTGCCTTCACTTTTGTTTGTTTGTCACAATACCCAATCACAGAATATTTTTAAACAAGAGTCTTAAGCTATGAAAGCGTTGAATTATTTATAAATGGTGCTTCTCAAGAACTCTCTTATGAATGGGCCACAACAGAGAAATCCCAAACATGCTAGAAATATATGAAATTAGTAGGAAACTTAAAATTTCAAATGAAATTAAGATTGTAATTATATTTTAATAAACCAAGATAGAAAAGACATAACTCTTCAAGCAATTCTTCGAAGTGTACTAGCTCAATGAAAGAGTGTCCGCCTTACAAGCAGGAGGTTGGTGGTTCGATTCCACTGTGCACTAACATGAATTAATCAATGATTTTGTAGTTTATTTTTAATTAAATGTTTTTTATACAGGAGAGACAAAAGTGATCTTTAAAAATTTTATTGTCTCTAGAGAGACAATAGCTAGTATTAAAGACATATTGTCTCTAATCCAAGTGTTGTCTCTAGAGAGACAAAAATAAAAATTGTCTCCTAAGAGACAATAATGCTTGTGTTATATATTGTCTTTATAGAGACAATTGCTTAAGACAATAATTTTTAAGACAATAATTTTTGAGACTCCCGCTTAAAGACAATATTTAAGACAATAAAAAAGTTTTGTTTTGTCTTAAGTTAAGACAATTTACCCAAAAATTGTCTCCAATATTATCTTAAAACCCCTTTATGTAGTAGTGACAAATTCCTATCCAAACCACTGTTCGACGCTGATCTCTGTAAAGTAATATCGTGATTTCAAACACTATAAACAACTTAGATGTCATAAAGTAAAATTTTAATAGGATTATGGTGGCAACAAATCGTTAAAAAGGTTTAGACTCCCCCGACACAAATATTCCATCATGGCAATCCACTTTGAACCCAAAAAATGTAGGAAAGTAGTAAAAGGCCGTCGGCGAGCTCACCATTGCTGAGAATCCGCTCCTTTGCGATAGTGAGCAATGTTTTCTCTAAAGGTTGTTGTGTTCCAAGGCATACCCTCAGTGGAAGGGCGATTTCCATCCATTTTAGATCAATTGTTGTCGTCTTCGTAATTTTCCATTAGCAACAGAAAATATTCAAGGAAACCATTACTTTCTTCCACAAAACCTAAGGGCAACTATTTGTCAAACTGCGATACAGAGTTTGTTCAAATGTCTTTCATAATAAACCATCACTTGAAGAGCACGCAAAGTCATAGATCTGTGAAATGAAATGAGTTGTGAGTTCCACGATGCCTTGTGCTTGAGCGACCCACTGTATTTATGTTACAGATTCCCATAGATCTACCTGGTACAAGATTTATTGGGGCCAAGCAAGGAGTTAACGCCATTTGGGAACAAGTTGATGCCATCATTCATGAGGAAAATTGCATTAAAAAGAGGGAAATGCTTCTCCGGAGATAGCTTTGTCTTTCCTGCGCTCTAATGGTGACGAATGAGGTGAAGCTCTCACACACAACGAGAATAAGGATAATATCCTTATGCTCTTAATAAAATGCCTTCATAAGCAGCTTTGGATTGTCAAGGTTCAATAAATACCTTGAGGATAACCCTCACTCCTACAAAGGAGTGCCCTGGGGCATGTCTAGAAATGCCCCATTTTCAATCGATCGCCTGTCTGGTAGTTTGCTCCATACCTGATTTATGACATATTCCACTTCTCTGGAAGACGATGATATCATGATACTAGGAGAGATCCTTATGGATTTTCCAAATTTCTGCCATGGATTCATTTCATCTCATTTTATAAATTTCGTGGGCACCCACGTAGATAACATTTGAATTTTGAAATTTTTCTGTACCCAGGATGCATTGAATGATTATGGTAGAATGTCTTATCGACTAAGTGACAGCGTGGAGTTGAGTTTCATGGTAAATCGTAATAATCATATGCAAGCCATATTTCCTATGCTATAGGGTATTGAATGCCTTGACAGTGACCCTGACAGTGGAGGATTCTGACATTTGCTTTCACCATAAACCTGTGTACATAATTTCTTCGGCAAACACACTTTCCCGTTAATGGTTGTGGAAATGGGATGACGCATCATCCATGGCTTATGCGGATGCCAGATGATCCCCATGAACATGATGGTGAATAAATAATGTTTGCAGTCATACAGTACGTAATCCAGTCTGGCGAAATTAATGTTGAAAACCCATTTGAAGTGAATTCAAATTTGAATTCCGAAGGGTGCTATTTTATTTATTCCAAAATCTATTTCTTTTAATTAATTAAGTTTTTACCACAGCTTGGCCCTTTTCAATTTTTGTGATAACTAGCCGTAGCAGCATCTTGCAAGTTTTCCATGGATCTAGCTATGGATGTTTATATTCCAGAAGATTATGTCAGAAGGCGCTGCAAGCCAAATATATTGATGCAGAAATTAGATGGCCAACTTTATTTCAACGATGTGGAGGCTATTATTATTATTATTATTTTATAATTAGAGATCATAGAGGTACGTTTAGGGAACTAGCTCCCCTGGCGTTCACACCAAATATGAACAATTCGTTTTTAATGCATGAAATGTTTTTTTTTTAATTATATCAAATTTATGTTTAATTTAATTTTTTCCTATAATAAAATTAAAATTAATTAATTAAATTGTGATAAAATATTTTCAGCAAATTATATAACAATTTAATGAAATAATTATATAATAAATATTTTTTATTTAAACAAGATTTTTATACATAAATATCTATATGTTTATATAATATTTCATATAAATTGAAAGAAATACTTTATATATACACTCTACAACAAACCATAAAAACTTGTAACTTGATTTTCTTTATTAATAGATAATTATAAAGAACCATAAAAACTTATAAAATGATTTTATTAATAATAATTATAAGAGTAATATTTTATTAATACAATATATATTAATAATTTATTTCATATAAATATTTTATATAGATTGAGAGATACTTTATATATACACTCCACTATGAACCATGAAAACTTATAAATTGATTTTTTTATTAATATATAGTTATAAAGAAGTAGATATCTTATTAATAAATATATTAATAATTGATTTCTTTTATTGATACAATAACCGGTTACTTAATATTTATGAGTTATTTTCATTAGTGGGCCTAACACTGCTTGAGTGGGCCTAATGGTTAAGAGCATGTGTTTCCTCCTAATATGTCATAGGTTCAAAACCAGAGGGGGGTAGAGTATGTATGCCTTTGTAGACTTTAGCAGTCAAATTGCTGTGCGGAGGTGGGTCCCTTGTCCCACAAACAAGGGGGTCTCATACACCAATTTGGTGTCTGGCTTGGCTGTGACTTTAAAAATGGATATTATTATTATATATTATTCATTAAAAATAAATTTTATATAAACATTTTACTTATTAATTATATTTATCAATATCATATATGAAACTGTGTAAACTCTCATAATTTATTTTATATAAAATATTATTTATCAATTAATAACTTTTAGGTGGATCCCTTGTCCCACAAAAAAGGAGGGTCTCTTACACCAATTTGTTGTCTCGCTTGGCTATGACTTTAAAAATGGATATTATTATTATTATTATTTATTTATTAAAAATAAATTTTTATATAAATATTTATTTATTAATTATATTTATCAATATCATATATAAGAATTGTGTAAACTCTCATAATTTATTTTAATATAAAATATTATTTATCAATTATAACTTTTAATTTATCATTTTGAAAAGTGCGTAAATGATCACCATGATCATAAAATCTTACAAATTGCATAACTATAACATAGTCTACAACTCTTCTATAGGAAACAAATAGATGGTAGTATATGCACCTTACTTTCCCAATCCTTGTTATTTTAGATACAATATTAACATACCATAAAGATAAGCTTTTAAGAATATAAATCCAAATATCAAGACCAAAATCTCGAATATTTTCTAAGTGCAATAAAGACTAGCATTTAAATTGCATTGAGTAATCTATGAGTTATTAGACATTCATTTAAACTTGAAGTGGAAGTTCAAATGCTTGCAATTTATTTCCTTAGAGCATTAGGTTTTTATTGCAACCATACAAAGGTTAAGATGAAGGCATATAGATATTTATTTCACTTCAAAAATAAAGTACTAATCAAATATAAAATAGGTAAGAAGACCATAGAAACACCTAGTGGAGTTATTGGAACCTTATTGAAATACAAGTTCTCTAGTTACATTGCAAAGGTCTCACAATAATAACCTTATATTAATTTTCATGGCTTGATTTTTGGCTATAAAGGAAATTCAAAACTAAGCTTAGAAATTTGGTGTTTAATAAATTGAGAAGATAGTTTTTTTTGTTAAGCTGGTAGATCCTTCTTGTTCATTATAAAATAAGTAAGCAAGTTACACACATATATCATGGTTAGGTGGTCTCAAATTGCCTAGTGGGAAACCACGTCTATTGACCAACTAACCGCAGTTTAAGTTATCTAGTAGCAAAAAATACTTATTCTATCTATCCAAGCTATATAAACTTGATAATCATGTCCACAACCACATTCTAGTTGTCTATACATATATATGACTGTAAACTGTAAATTAAAACCTATCTGCATGAAAACAAATAAAAAAAGGACTAAGAATCAACATTTTATTCCTCCTGTTGGGCGGAAGCCGAAGCCATCGGGGCCGGATCTTTCGCGCTGGAGCCTGGAATCTTAGTCAGCATGAACATGCATGGGAAATGTTTCTTTATATGGTCCAAGTCGCCATCCTACTTCTGCAATTGAAATTGCAATTTTTGAAAGTCCTATTTATAATTTGGAAAGTCCTAGACAACAATCATCCAGATTTGCTCCATGGCCTTTCCTAGGAGGCATTTCATGAGCCAATACAGATAAATGGACTATTTGTATTGTGCTTCTTAACCTTTGGTGTGTCGTGGGTCTAGAATCAGGATCTACCAATCCTCTATGTATGTTGGCTCCACACTCACTTGACAATTTATATTTTCCTCCCATTCGACTATGAGTCATTTGATTTCCCCTATGGCGCCCCCTGCATACGCAACCGCCGCTTCCTAGATCAGGTTGGCCATGAGATTCCTGCCTCGATGTTTGCCTGCGGTTCTCGGCTCAACCTCGGCCTCGCTCCCTCGCAGTCTCTTATTACAACCCTTGGTAATCGTTGCTCGAACCATAGCCACATTACCCCTGTACCTTCCGGGCACATTCAAACATTGGTCTAAAACAAACCTCTGTGCTTTTCTTGTATAAGGAAAGTTATCTCCCAGCTGACCTATTTTGGGAGTGAGAAAGCATAATTTCTAAAATGTTAATTTCTGAGTTGCCTTCATCCCACGATTCTGACAATGCAACAAATATATCACCCACGATTTATGTGCATAACCCCCGAGCGTAAGGGACCTCCACCGGAGACTCCCGAGATGCCCCTGCATGACCCCTGCCTTGCTTGCTCTGTGACCCTGGACTTGGAGGCGAGGTGCATGGCCACCCACCAAACTTGTAACCCAGAGGTCAATTCTAAAGGAATTTTGCCCCTCATCTCTGTTGCCCCTTGTTCACTGCCTTTGCCCCCATTCCCCTTGACTTAGCCTCTGATTAGTATGACTCAGATCCTCCTCGCAACCTGACATCTAAACCCCAACACCCATAACGCATCATGCCCCTAGCTTACTCACCACCCGGCTTCCCAGCGACTGGCTTAAGCTAGCTCGGCCAACATTCTTTGGATGCCAATTCCCACATTAAAGAAGTCCCCGACTCGCGACAATCTTCCCTCGCCTAACGCTCCTTAGGGGCTTGGCATTAGAGAATTTTAGGAATTGGAGTGGTCCGTCCGCAACGATAATTACCACTTCCTTACCTTCAACTCCCGGGTTTACCAAGCATACAATAAACAACAATTCACTCAGGCAGAATCCCTCCCATCCCATCCCTATAATCCCCATGCAAGATAGCAAAATGCCAAACCTAAGAGACAACCAAGAAAACCCCCTGGAATTGGGATTGTTCCCATACACCACCTCCTCCAAGCTAATTCCCCTGCCCCAGTTACTTGACCACATAAACCCTGTGCCCCCATGAAAGCCCCAGTTATTAGACCAAATGTAGGGAAGCATAACAGAATGTAGGTTGAGCCAGTTAACATACCCGATTATCGATGTTTGAAAATGTCATATCTCATCTCTTTCCTGAAGTCATTGCTCCTCTTAAATCGTCACCACCTTTGTGCTTACACCCTCCAAATTATTCTCTCTCTTTGCGGTCAGTCAACTCAATTGCATGCAAATGCCACTTTCCCTCCTCTTGCTTACCTCAAGCCTACCGATGGCCACCATGCCCTGTGTGTCAAACATGTGGGAGGCAATGGAACCACCCCTTCTTATGCTTTTCATTATGACAGCCTTAATGGATCTATTCACCAGCTTACACCCTAATCAAGGGGAGAAGATATTTTTTTAATTTACTCAAATGTATTAAATTACAATACAAATTACATTACAATGGTCTCACAAACATCAACTTATATTAACTTTCATGGCTTGAGTTTTCCTTATAAAGGAAATTCAAAACTAAGATTACAAGTATGGTTTTTAATAAATTGAGAAGATGTAAATTTACTCAAATGAATTAATCACAATACAAATTAATGTATCATGTTGTAACAAGCCAATTTGGTTATTATAAGAATGAGTTTATGCTTTCATAGAAAAAATGTTAGTTGGTAACATAGTATAGTTGAAAGGAAGCCTAGACTTTAAGAAGCATTATCGTGAGTCGACAATTTGTGTTTGTGCTAAGAATCACAAACTCAAATTATAACATGAATTATTTAGTTGGAGCAAATCATTCATATATAGTTATTATTGTGTGCACAAATAGATTGTTCTACATACATTATGGAATGATTGAACCTATGAAAAAATAAGAGAAGGAAGATAACTCCCATGGGTAGGACAATCATTGTAGAGGGTAACGCTGTTGATTTGTGATGACCTTAATTCAATATGAGTCACATATTGTCTATTCATATCTCAACAATATAATATATTTTCACCAAGTCGTTCATGGCCAAATCCCAACAAATATGGGTTGTTATTTCATAATGCCAAATATTTCAAAGTTTCAAAGGAGATAGTAGAGAAGGTGAAAAGAGGGAGATAGAGGAGAGAGAGAGAGAGGGATTCATAGATATGGTATATGTGTATATAAAAACCAACCTATATCCATCTTAATCCCTAATCTATCAAGTGCCAAAAAAGATTAAATATCTTTTTACTTTAAAAGAGGTTTGTATCTCAAGAGATTTGATCCCTCTATGTGCTTGATATATTCATGGTTAAGATGGATCTAGGCCGGTATTTTGTGGAAGTAATATTTGTGCGAAAGATTTATTTTTATGTTTATATTATTTATTTTTCAATATATAAATTGAATATCATTTTACTAATATTAGTATTATATTCAACGTTTCCAAAAACTAAATCCACTTTATTTAGTGAGTTCAATTTTAACAATTATTGTATGAATAATCTTCAAAATGACTTAAATTACAACATCTCTTCCATACTGGGCTAGAGATCCTCTCTTGGTGGAATGAGCATTAATAGAAAGCAATAGCAAGCTTATTAAACTAGCCTTGATCCATCTTATCTCTATATATACCAAGCACTGAGAGGGACCAAATCTCTTTTCACTTTAAAAGAAGTTTGCACATCAAGATATTTGATCCCTCTTAGCGCTTGGTAAATCTAGAGTTAAGATGGATCGATGATAGTTTAATTGTTAATTATAATTATATTAACACTTTTATTTTTTTTAATTTATTTTTATTTTTATGTAAGCCTGATGTGGTTGAGCGAACCAAGAAGTACTCGGGTGGAAGTGGATGCTAGCCACCCATATGGGCTCGATGGCATTTAACGAGTTGGTGTCATGGCGTTTGCCTCACATGTAAAAGTGTGTGAAGGCATATGCGTGGTGTGTGAACACATTGTTCTATTTAATGGTGGCTTTAGTTTTGATGAAGAGCCTAGTGTCCTTGTGTTGTGGTGATTCTGTTAACTAGTGGAAGGTTCTTTAGTCTGGTATGGGGTGGCTTAGAGCAAGAACTTATTGTATTGACATAGTATTTGTGGTGGTGAGTTTAGCAAGAAATAACCATTTTTTATTTGTGGGGGGAGTTGGTGATGTGCTCTGGAGTGGTAGAGGGGAAGATATTTGCATATGCAAAAGTTGCACATATATGAAAAATATGCGCATATATATAAGTTGTGGATATATGGAGGCTACGTATATATGGAGGTTGAAGTTGTGCACAACTTTTGTATATGCGCATATATGGAAGTTGTGTATATTCAGTAGATGCACATATATGGAAGCTATGCATATATAGAAGTTGCACATATATGGAAGATACACATGTATTTTGTATATGCACAACTTCTATATATGTGCATATATTATGTATATGCACATACCTTCTGTATATGCTTAATTTTCATACATGCACATATCTTTTGTATAAATGCATCTACTATATATGTGAAACTTCCAGATATTCACATATATGAAAGATATGCACATATATGGAAGATATGCGCATATACAGAAGATATGCACATATACGAAAGATGTGCATATACAGAAGTCGCACAACATCTATATATGCACATATTCTGTATAACACATCTTTCGTATATGCACATATCTTTTGTATATGCAGAACTTTCGTATATGTGCATATATAGAAGTTACGCATATACGAAAGTTACGCCTGTACATAGGTTGTGCACAACTTCAACATTCAATGAGGCGCTAGAAAAGTGTATAAGGCCACTCTCTAGAAGGGCTAGGAGGTGGTTGTTAAAAAGATTTCGAAGAGGATAAATGAATGGCTAGGACATATATGTCCATATATATGCATATATAGAGGTTGTGCACAACTTCAACCTACATATATATGTAGCCTTTGTACATGCACAACTTTCGTATATGCACATATACGAAATTTTTTCATATACAAAATATATACGTATATATAGAAGTTGCGCATATATGGAATATATGCGATACAAAAGATGTGCATATATAGAAGTTGTGTGACTTCCATATATGCACATATTTTGTATAGGTGCATGTCTTCTATATATGAACATATTGGTTATAGTTATGCTTCATATGAAGATTATCTCAAAAGGAATGTTGTATTCTTATATTAGATAACTTTCTATTGGGTATTATTTCCGTAAGTTTTTTAAAATACCGAGTCTTTATACTTCATCCATAACGTAGTAGGTATTAGAGTTATGAGCATTTGAAAGAGGGAGAACAAATTTTGTGAGATCCCAATGTCTGAAGTTCTACATCTATTTCATAGTAAAGAGAATGTTATTTTACCCTCACACAACTTTTCGTGATTTTTTTCCCTTTTCTGTTGGACATAGTTTTTATTCTATGTCCTATGATACACACTAGAAAATTTTCCTAAGGACTTGTTTACCACCAATGTTGTCCAAGTTTAATTCAATGTACATAAGCACAACCAAATTGTTTTTGACTTATGGTTGAACATTGATTACTATTTGCACCATGAACAAATACTTTTCACCATAACTTGCCACGAGACAAACCCGAGAGTAACAAATTATCAAGTTTGAGGTTTGAAAGACATAATTTCAACAATCTTATTGATATTTAATAGACATGGAAGTAGATGTTGCCAACAATATTTGTCCTAGAATTTGTTGGAGGACCTTAAGCTTAAATGGAAGAAACCTTCAGTTTGATTATGTTTTGAGAGAGTTTTATAATGAACTATTTTAACAAAATGTTTTCTAATTTCTATAGGTAGGCTCCTCTAAGATGCATGAATGAAAATTAAAATTTCATTTGGAAACAACATATCAAGCTTCATAAAAGAGAGGCAAGAAAGTGCAACTTTTCCAGAATTGGATGATAAAAGGAATCTACAAATGTTATATTCTCTCGTTGAGAGGTTTCAATTTTTTATCTATCTTTTGTCGTTATTATTTATGATTTTAAAACTTATTGCGAACATAACTATAGAGGTAGTGTTAGCTCTGTTATGCAGCACTAACTTTCTAATGTCAGAGAGAGGCTTGGTCTGTTTGATTGTGTCCTAAAAGAGGCTTACATTGGTCACTTTTCCCTTTCTTCCTTCACCCTGCTCACCTTTAAATCTTACCCACACGCCCTCATGCGCTCATAAACCCCTCATCGCTTTCATGTCGTTGATCATTCCCCAACTATCTAACGGCCCACATCGAACCCGATAAAGGTGACCCGCTCGACCAATTTCCACCATCAGATCATCTCTTGTAGATCTGACGGTCTTCACATACATCGCGCAGACAACTTGATTGAGAGATACCGTGTAATGAGATTGGTTTTTCTCTCTCATCCGCTGCTACGTGTCGATCATTGAGTGGAATCGCTCGGCCCCGGGAATTTACCACCTAGTGCCTGAAAGCAGTGCGATGAAAACCATTACCGCCCGACCAAACCGCCCTCGCCCATTAAATGCCTGTGCAACTTCGTCACCCGATGACCATCCGATCTTTCCACTGAAGATCCAATGACACTGACGCACCCTGTTCCCACCTCGATCTATAGCTTTCGCAGAACCATCCCCACCATTCATCTCTCCAATCCGACGATCATTCTTCTCACTCACCCAAATTGTCCACTTACCCATGCACTCTACGTCCCACATCCATTATGTTGACCGAGGAAGGAGATAACCCACTCTGCTTGACTGACAACAGCCGGACCCCCAGCAACCATATTTAACATAAAGCATGGCCAAAGGAGAAAAGGACATAGCACGACTCTATAACTAAATTTATTAATCATGGACTCCACTGGTACGAGCACTCCAACCGCCTAAAGGATAGCGCAGCACCTGAATAGATCATATTCACCCAGTGAAACAAGCAACCTCGTCCAAAGACTCCAACTGCCTAAAGGATAGTGCAGCACCTGAATAGATCATATTCACCTGAATAGAGGTTAAGGATGGTTGGAGAAAATGTATTAAGTATTTTATTGGGTTGAATTTAGACGTAGGTCAATGTGAGGAAGTAGTGGAACTTAGAAATGTGGGAAGGATATCCTTGATAGTGGATAAATTACTTAGATTGATCAATTCTTTGTTTTATTTACAAGTGGGACATATAAGTTAATAATGTAATGGAATCATACCAAATTCTTCTGATTTTTCACTCTCTAACTTGTTAGTTACAATTTTTTAAAATGGATGGCATATTATCTTCAGTTCATGTGATGATATTTGTGCAAATCCTTTGTGGATCTCAATATGTGGGGTTTCCTCACACGAAGTGGTCACTTTGTAAGACTTCATTATTGTACAGAGTAATAATTTTTACATTTTGTGACATTCACATTGACATTATATTTGCATGTTAAGGAGGATTGTTTTGAGTCTTTCATGATGTATGTTTGGCTTGGCCATCTATAAATTGGTGGTTATATTAACTGAGTCTACTATATAATACATATATAAAATATTATTTAAAAATGTGATGAAATTTACCAAATCTCAATTTATGAACCATAACTAATGCTTATATTGATCATCATGTTGGGTGAATGCAGTTTGATTTCTTTCATATTACCAATATTAGTGTTGAAACCTAAGGATTCTAGTAGTGAATAATGTTGGTTGGTACTGCATTTCATTTATTATGGGTCATTGAGTTGTGTGTTTGGTAAGTTACGTCCACCATTATGCATTAAAATTTGATGTGTGAAGTGTAATCCTATTTTATGATATTTTGACAAGAAGGTAAAGGTCAAATAGGGTCTATGATATGTGCATATCTTATATACATAGATACACTTATTGAGGAGGCATTGCAATTGTATGAAAACCGTTGAAGCCATGTAAATGAAGGGAGTATCATGACAGACTTTACATTATGAAATTGTATGACTTAAACTCTAATAAATCATGAGCAATGGTTTAAAAAATATTTATTTATATTACACATTGCCAAAAAGTTAATATCTTGTGTAATTCAAGAGGTCCAAGCTTCTCATTCATGGGGTTTTCCGACACAAATTTTATGTTGTCCTCTAAGACCAATGTGGTCTATCAGACCTTAAGAAAATAAGAATCTAAGTGTGATTCTTCAGAATCTATTTCTAGGATAAAAAATAAGGGAAAGAAGTGCTCCAAGATCACTATAGTTGGGCTGACTTAACACATCAAGAAGATTGTAAGTGTGACAAATGTTAGGGAAACCAGAGTGATGTGAGTAAGAGCCGGGAAATCTAAGAGGAAGTTTTTTTCATCTTCCACCCTCTTAGTATTGCAAAGACAAAGTTATCAGATTCTATTGTCCCGGGGATTTTTGGGAGTAGAACACTGCCCGATTTCACTTCAAAGCTCATGAGAATTAGTTCTTATCCTAGCGATGTTCACTTTTTTCTTAGTGCTGGTCAAAATAGAGAGATAATTTAGATTATCAAGGGTGGGGTTGATCACCTATTTATAATATCTTAGCTTCCTTTTTCCCTTCAACTCCTTATTATCCCATAGTTTATCCTTAAATTTGGAGGCAATAATATTTTTGATACTATCCTTTCTTTGCAAGATTATCTCCTCCTTTATTCCCCAGTGGTTGACCCAAGACTCGGTAGCCTTATACCACCCACACGATTGAGGCGCAAGTGGGGACTTTGACTAAAGTTAGAAGCAATTTTGCGAAACCTATTGGATTCCATGTTGTAAAGATGCTTCTTATACATCAAATACCTAAACATAGCCATGATTTTAAGGGGGCAAATTCCATCTTCGATCAAGAGGATATGATATGGAATATTTACCTTGATCTTGAGGTTGTAGGTTATGAATTTCTTTTGAATCATCTCAATATTTCTTCATGACTCTTTGCATATACTACAACCCAAAACTTCACATCCATATAAGACAACAACAGTGACGAGAGTCTATAAAAGGAACATTTTTTAACTCCAAATATAAAGAGCGAGCAGCTTATAATTTTTTTCAAGCTCATAATAAGCTTTCTAGCCTCCAATAATCGTTTTATCAATGCTATCATTCTAGTTGAGATGATGAGGAATGCCAATACCTAAATATTTATAAGCATAAACATGTTCTAAGTAATTGTTATCATAGAATAAATTATGATGTGTGATATTTTTGGATTTAATTATCACGACTCTAGTCTTGTCAGTATTAACTGTCATACCCATCTTGGAGCAGTAATCATGAAGAGTCTTAAGCTACTTTTCTAGGTCATCATGGCTTCAGAAAGAAGAACGATATCATCGTCATAAAGGAGAAGAGTAATGATTATGCCAACAAGCTTGGTTCCCTTACAACCTACAATTTCCAAACACTTCTCTAGCTTATCGATGTAAATTCCAAAAAGGGTAGGGGATAGGGGACACCCTTGCTTAACCCAGATATTGCATTTAATATATTTATACCACCCTTTGTTGGTCTTAAGCTTGGAAACAACAGTCTCGTAAAGGTGAATCACAAAAATCCTCAACTTAGGAGGAACCATTATCTCTTCAAGTATTTTCCAAAGCTTATCCTAAGGAACAATGTCAATTTTTTTCTAAAGTCCAGAAAACAATAGAAGAGATTGATTTTACTATTTTTACATTCCTCGGCAATGATCCTGAGGATGATAAGGTGGTCAATAGTGGAGTGAGGTCTCCTAAAACAAAATTTCTCTTTATCTCTTCGACCATGGCTTTCAACCCAAAGACTAATCTGCTTTTCCAAAATTAGCCCATATAGTTTGGCTAAGATGTGGCTAGTCATAATAGTCCTGTAGTTAGAAGGAACATTTTTGTCCCCACTTTCAAAGATAGGCACAATATGGCTTCGCGTCCAAGGCTTAGGGAAGCCATGCTTTACTGCCAAATTGATAAGCTTGTGGAGATGAAGAATGAGGATAGACCTTCCCATTTTAAATATTTCAGCTTGGTATCGTTCAATATCTTTAGCTTTCCCATTAGTGAGCTTATGAATCCCAAATTCAATGTCTTTTAGAGAAATATATCTATTTTAATAGGATTATTTAAGATGGTACCCATGGTGTCCAAAGAGTCATATAAATTCTTAAATTCAATGCCCCAATTCTCTAAGGGGATCAAATGATTATTTTATTTTTTACGAACAAGCGCATTCCACCAAAACTTTCTGGCTACAACTTTAGAAAGGTGAAGAAGATATCTTGTCTCTTATTAATATATGACCTCTTTAGTTGGTAATTGAATTATTTATAAGTTTCCATTTTAGTGTTTTATAATTGCAAAAGCTTATCATAATATTAAATGTTATAATATTATATAATGTAATAGTATTAAATAATATAAGGTGTTACAACGACCTAAAATGTTTGTTTTTGGAAAATTAAAGTAATGAGTCATTAGATTTAAAATTAAATTACAAAATAATATCATTCATATATATAAAAAAATATTAGTTTAATTTAACTTTTACATAACATAAATTAAATGAAGAGATAAAAATAAATACAATGTTAAACATTTTTATTAAATAAATTAAATTAAAAAAAATAAGAAGAAAGATGATGATGATTAATGTCTACTAAAAGTAATATTGTTTATGGAACCTTAAGAAGGTAAGAGATTAATTGACATTTTAAAATTTTTTGTTGAACTATGATTAAAAAAAAAGAAGAGAAGCATTCCAAGATCACTATTGTTTTTCTTACTTGAAAAGGAAAGAAAGTTGGTAGGGTGTAAAATGTTTTGAAAATAAGAACGGATATGAGTAAGAGCCCCACAATTCATGAGAAAGTATTTTTCATATTCCACCCTCTTGGTATTGCAAAAGTGACATACTCTTTCGTCCTAAGATGTTTCAATTATATCTAATATTTATAATATTTCATAAATTATAAAACAAGAATTAGGTTTTATCTTTGCCATGTTTCATAAATGATAAAAACAAAATAATTAGAAAAACAAATATTAATTCAAACATAAAACAACATTGGAAGTGAGGAATTTAGTGAATTAAAAGAGGTAACTATGAAGTGGAGGGTAGGAGGAAAGAAGGTAACCTCCAAGATATTAAAATATGGTAAATATTACAATATTTTTCCATATGTAAAACCACACTATTTTTTTCTAATTTAATTTTAAATTTAAAACTTCATTGATCTAACGTAAGCACTCTCCAGAGAACTATTAAAATATAATTTTACTTTTATTTATTTTTATAAATTACGAGTAAAATATAATTTTATTTTAAATTTTTATCATTATTTTACTTATTGAATATGGTTTTGAAAATTACCTTGATGGGGTGGATAAACATAGCGAAATCTCGGAGCACTTGTCACCCCCACCTAATCTATTGATGAATAAGGAAGTGGTGGCATAGTATACTCCCCAATCACAATACATGTCGCATAAAAACCATTTAATGGCTCATTCCTTAATGTTATTCCAGGTTTTTCCTTCAAAGTGTCTACAACAACAGGATGAGTGGGGTTCAGCTGGTTGCAGGGGTGTTGTCCAAGCTACCCTGTAATTTAGTCTGTTATTCTCCAAATTGGAAACTATTTGAATGTGTGGGGTTCTTCGCAGGGTTTTTGGGCTCCATGTGGATAGTGTGGTGTTGTCATGCAACTCTCTCTTCAGTAGGTTATATCATATGCTACAACTCTTATGCTCCATTTAGCAAGGGAGGACAACCAACTCTTGTGAGAAGGTTGGTTAGAAGAAATTAAACAAGGGATTTAAATTTTTTGGATGATACAAGAGCTGCAGGCACGCAACAATTGCTAAGGTCCAACAAGAATTTAAATTTTTCTTCAAGGTAATTCTAGGTATTTGGCCTCTCCAGTTTAGCTCCATTTTTTTAGTTTATTTCAAGGTTTCTTTGCCATCTAGAATTTTCATTACTCCAAGTCTCAGGTTTTTTATTTCGGTGCATTCATAGTTATTTTGTTCAATTGGCTCCCAATCCTATTTTTGCTCTGGTTTCTAGTTAGTTCCCTTACGTTGACCTTAGTTCTCCCAAGGTTTGGTATTTCATTAGGTGATTGGGCACAACCTTATCTACCTCCTTGTTTTGCAAACCTCCAAGTGGTTCCCTTTATACTTGTGTTAAAGGGACGGGTAGGTAGAGCGATTTTGAAAGAGAGTGGTCACTCGTGTGTTGTCTCAACAGAGACTGAGTGGGGATGTTTAAATATTCAGTGTATTGGGTTCCCTCCTAACAAGTGTAGATATGGTTCAACATTGTGGAGCATTATGCCTAGGAAATGGGGTCACAGTCACCGAGTGAGGGGTAACTGTGGGAAATCTAATTGTGGATAGCCCAACCATTCTTGGACTAAGGCTCAGGCCTAGAAGGCGGTTGTTGCCTTTTAGACTGCAACCTCGCCTTGCACCCAATCTAACATACACAAGCTAGAGCAGGATATGCACTAGGAGATGTAATCTTTCTCATACTTAGTACTTATTGGAGAAGTTTCTCATTGGCTCCTTGATCAAGGCCACACTAGGGGGAGGAGAACACAATATTTCCACTTGGTCACCTAATGCTGACAATTAAAAACTTTGTTGGGGCAAGTCCTCAAGGAGAAACATGATGATTGTAATGAGATCATATCATCCCTGGATGATCTACAAAGAAACCTGTGGAGGATGCAAGACAATTTGTCTCGTTTAGAGCCTCGTGTGACTTGTTTAATGGGACACTTGGAGCACATGGAGAAGCACATTTAGTGTGAATTTCCTAAACAACCACTTCCCGATTCTAGCCTAGTAAACCCTATGCTTGTAACTTCTTCGTATTCCTTATGGTTTGGTTATAAGTTGTGTAGATCTTTTCTTGTTCTTAATAATCTCTCGTTTTTGTTATCTCAATATTTTTTGCTACTATCAAAATTATAGAATTATGGTGAATTAACTAACTAACAAATCTAGTAAAAATAAGATTAATAAACTTTTGGAACACTATAAACACCCATATAACTTATTGTCATAATAGAAATCTCATTGATTTAAAAAAAATGATTTTGAAATTTTTAAAAGCAAAAATTACAAACTATAATTCCAAAATTATTTATTTGAACGTGGAAAATTCCTAGAAACACAAAAAATCATGTCCAATATGACTGCTAGACTTGGCACAAAATAAAGCCATTTAGAGTAATCCTTACCCTTCATGGTTCTTCTGTTGGTAATTTGTGGGGGTATTTTTCATTATTTTGAATTTATTTATACACTAAAAACACATTTTCAATATATTTATTTATAATGTTAAAAATATAATTTTAATAACAAAACTTTACAATTTCCTAAAGGAAATTTATGTCGTCAAATTAAGAAAGAAAGGGTCAAATTTATAGAGAGCGCCGCTCTGGAATATGACATAAGGTATCATCCAACGAGAGTATGCAAGGTAGACGATGGCATGTACGTGTATAGATTTATTTTAATGGTGTTTGAGTCATCAAAATATTAAAATATTATCAAAATTTCTATAATTTTGAGAGAAAAAACAATTTAATCAAACTAATAGATCACGACTAGTCTGGGTAAGTATTGTTGATATGAATATTTTCCAAAATTAATCGTTGTATGCAGGGCAGAGTTAATAATGGTGAAATGATGAATTCATTGGCTTGGTCATCCGAAATTCAGAACAGAATCCGAACACAATCACATGAAATGGAATTAAATCCCAAGAAAGGCTTACAATATTCTCTGTCCTGTCATGCCACAAAAAAATTGTCTCCGAAAACTTTCATGTTTTCTTTGGAAGCAAAACTTTGCAGATTTTTTGAACTCTATAAAATGACCAGTGGATAAATATTGGCTTAATCGCCACCTATTATACAAACGATCGTTGATAAATAATTTAAAGAGATTTAATTAGATATTAAGTTACGATTTATCAAATTAATAACATACTTTGGAGGAATAATTTCACAGTCAGAGCCAACACTTGAAACTCCGTTAAAACCCTAATCACAATATGTGTACAACAATTACTCATGATGCACTTATGATATATCCATCTTTTATCTTTTTCTATATCTGTTATTATGTTTCTGCTCTGACACTCTACCTTCCCTCGTCGGTAATTGTTTTTCCTGCTATGCTTTTTACATCAGCCATTGTGTTATAGATCCAGACCTATGAGCTCATCAGCTGTCTTTTGTAAAATCTGGACTTTTATATTATCTTAATATGATATATTCAGCTTTTTCTTCGGAAAAAAACAATTACTCAAATAAGTTCGGATTGTATTGGATACAATTAATTTCGATACATGGATAAGCTTGAATTTTATTAGAAATACCAATTAGCTCTTCCCCTGTACTTGTCCGATCTGAATCAATGGTATTGTTTTTGTAACATAAATTTTAAATAAAATATTGTTTGATAAATTTTCTCAGAGCAACGAAATCGAAAGAAAAGCAGATAGTTCAACAGCACACAAGCAGAAATGTGTAAGACTAGTTGCGAAAAAATGAATAAATGCTTACAAAATTGAGTTTACAATTTTTTCGATTCATAGAGAAGACATTCTACCTCTCTGCTATTCGAAGCTGTAGATCAAGGAACTATGGAAATAGTCAGGCAAGAGTTTATGGATTGATTTAATTATGTCCTCCTTGACGCTGCTGCTATTGCTATGACTAATAAAAGCAGAGGTCATCATATTCCTATTGCCCAGCAGATGGAACATCTTCTCGGCCGCTGCCTCCACATCATTGAAAGAAAGTCGACCATCTCGTTTCTGCATCGATATATTTGGCTTGCAGCGCCTTCCGACACAATCTTCTGGAATATAAACATCTATAGCCAGATTCATGGAAAAGCTGCAAGATGCTGCTGCTGGAGGTTATCACAAAAACTGAAAAGGGCCCAGTTGTGATAAAAGCTTAATTAATTAAAAGCACCAGATTTTGGAATAAATAAAATAGCACCCTTCCAAATTTAAATTTGAATTCACTTCAAATGGGTTTTCAACATTAATTTCGGCGGATTGGATTATGTACAATATGACTACAAACATTATTTATTGGCCATCATGCTCATGGGGATCATCTGGCATCCGCATAAGCCATGGATGATGCGTCATCCTATTTCCGTAACCGTTAACCGGAAAGTGTGTTTGCCGGAGAAATTATGTACACAGACATCCGCATAAGCCATGGATGATGCGTCATCCTATTTCCGTAACCGTTAACCGGAAAGTGTGTTTGCCGGAGAAATTATGTACACAGATTTACGGTGAAAGCAAATGTCAAAATCCTCTGTTTTCAGGGTCACTGTCCAGGCATTCAATACCCTATAGAATAGGATTTATTGGTTGCCGATGTACCTAGTGGCATTAAATAACGTATAGGATAGGAAATAAGGCTTGTCGAAGAAATATGGCATGTGCTTACGGAAACAGTGGCGACCCTGGTGGCAGATTCACTGTATAAACAGTGCTCTTCTACTTCATCATTCAGCTTTTGAAGAATTCTTCTGGACCTTCTTTCATGAAGTAATCATATCTATCCTTGATCACTCCCACAATTTTGAGGCCATACGTTCTGGGAATGTCCTCCACAGTTTTGAGGCCATAGGTTCCGAGAGTGTCCTCGGAGGTCGTTGCAGAAGCCATACGTGGTGATATTTCTGTTACAGGCTGGAAAAGAGTTTAGAAAGTTTTACAGTTTTTTAACGCAAGATTTAAATTCTAAACTAAGTCGGACCGTATGTTTAATTGTAGTTGTAACATTCTTGTCACCGAATCTGTTTAGGTGCATCATCTATTTTCTTGTCACTAAATCTGTTAGACAATTTTTGTAGTTTTGTAATGATACAAATTCTAAGAAGTGATTTACCAAGAAAAAAAATAGCATGTCTGTTTAGTTGTGACCTCTATTTCTCGTCTCTTTTTAGGTACAACATCTATTTCATGTCACCCACTCTGTTTAGGTGCATCATCTATTTTCTTGTCATCAATGGGTACAACATCTATTTCTTATCACCCACTCTGTTTAGGTGCTGCATCTATTTTATTGTCATCAAATCTGTTTAGTTACCTTGGTTGTTAATGAGATTTTTATAGATAAAATAAAAAAATAACAATAAAATTAAAAATAAAATTAAATAAAATAAAATAAAATTAAAATAAAAAAAAAATTAAAAAAATTTAAAAAAAAAAAAAAATGAAATTCTTATAGATACCAAAAGAAAAATTGAAATTAATTGGAATAGTGACATTATCTAAACATGGTAGATTAACTAGATTTAACGTGGTTAAAGTTTCTTCTTCTTCTCATTTAACTACAAATTTAAATTAATTGGAATAGTAACATTATCTGAACATGGTAGGTTAACTAGAGTTAATGTGGTTAAAGATTATTCTTCTTCTCAGTATAACTACTTTGCAAGCCAGCTTACTACGGTCTACCTCTCTCTCATTACCTCTCACCTACCGACGTCTCTCATTACCTCTAACGCATGAATCTAAAACTTCAAAGGATAAGAAAAAATGATAGTCATCAAATTTCCACATTAGACGTAAGATAAATTTGAATTGAAATTCCAGACCCGCCTAGGAGATTCGCACAAAGCACATGGGAGAATCTCTATACACGACATTTTCTGGATAGTGGAAATGTAGAATTTAGATTTCTCTTTACTTTTCATAAAAAAAAAAGAAAAAAAAATATTATGTTTTAGGTCCTTATGCTCACTGTCAAAAAACGTTATGCTTAAAAATTTTCTCTTGGAAACGTTATGTTTAAAAATTTTCTCTTCGAGAGTGATTTTATCATAATAAATTAACCTTTCACCAATAAAGATTTAATTAAAAAATTATCCTTCAATAACATAATTATGTTAAAAATTTTCACATATATAACATAAGGAAAAAACAAAATGAACATAACACACAAATGACTTATTAAATCTTGAATCTTAGTTTGAAATTGCATGGAACACTCAAAATAATGAGGTGACATGCCATATCATTTGTTTATATGAGATATGACTAAAGAGATCTTATGGGACATATAACATGACTAACACAACAAAACTATTGATTTGAATCTTAGTTTGAAATTGCATGGAACACTCAAAATAATGAGGTGACATGCCATATCATTTGTTTATATGAGATATGACTAAAGAGATCTTATGGGACATATAACATGACTAACACAACAAAACTATTGATTGTCATCAATAAAAACTCAAAAGTAGATTAATTAATATGGTTTATGTTATGGTTTACATAATCTAATATATATTATTGGATCTAAAAATAAAGTATACATTTTATTTTACATATTTTACCATTGCTTTGGATCATGGGATATACAGTAATATTAACAAGATTAAATGCATAATATCTGAACCTTTTAAAAATTAAAAAGTAAACTTATAATAAATGGACATTGTGGATCTATTAACATCATGTTATAGGAATATGTTATGATTGTCTCCTTCATTATTACATTTTTAGAGAGCATTGAAGCTTGAACATGTGTAAGTACTAAAGGAAAATTGAAATAATAATTTGGTTGGTGTTTTCTTTTTACCCTACTCTAATGTGCCTCATATGCCAATGCATTAGCACATTGATAGGTATGGGGAACACTGCTAACATGTTTTCCTTTATAAGATATCTTAATGTGCCTTGTTACATATGTTGGTCTTCTGCACAAATGTATAGTTATGTTTAGTACACTTCAAAAGCCATTTTTTAAATAAACTAATTTAATGGGACGTTGATGCAGTGGTTATTTAGATCACACTAGAGGAATGATATGTTTAGTGCATATTACAAAACAATCCTTTTAAAACTTATTACACTACTCATTGTATAAATTGAATCAATGTAGCTATTTTATTTAGTGCATTAACATTTTTTTAATCAAATGTGAGCCTAAAGTAGTGTGCATGGTATTCTACATATTAGTGCCTCCTCTTTTTAAATTGTCATTTTAGAAAAATTTATGTAACCCTAAAACTAGCATGGCTCGTAACATGATGTACCTCTATGTTGAACTTAATAACAAGTAAAATTATGTGTTTTCCTTACCATGTTGCATCTTTTTCAATGTATGTATTTTACAAAAATTGAACATGGGAGGGTGTATATCTACCAAGAGAGAGGGAGGTGCTATGAAAATGTGATTATCAAGACTTTACAGGTTTATGTGCTCAAAAAATACTCTTCTAAAAACTTTTCCTTGTCTATTCACCTCCATTAAAAAGAGAACAAAAACAAGTGTATTTTTTAAAAGTTCTATTAATTGGTGCTTTATTTGTAGTGATTAGACCCTTGTTAAAAGTTTAATCTCTAGGAAGCCCTAGTTTTTTATCTCTTGATATCCCACATTCATGTTTGTAATATGGCACGGGGGTGATTGGTTGAAAGAGAGATTTGGTTCATCGCAATCTATGGTCGAGTGGTACATGGAAGTCCCTGACTTGGCTAGGTTTTCCATATGTTAATAAGTTATATTTTTCCTATGGTAATTCATGGGAACTTGTACTTGTTATTATGTGGATTTGATGGTTGTTCTATCATGTTTAAGGATCTGGTTATATGTTGGTTATAAGCATGGATCTATAATGTTCTCTAACTATGTCTTTGTTCAGGATTTGATAAGTATTTGATGGTTAATGAATGCATGGGATAGCAAGTCTTATTGCAGATATTTTGAGAGGGAATTAAACCTTCTTGGTGATTCTCAGATAAGTTTCAGACTCCTATGATCAGATATGCATTCATGACCTATATCTTACATGTTTACCATGTGTTTGACGAAATGACTGTCATGGTCAAGCCTCATTAGGTCAGATTCTTGTTCAAGTTTTGTATGAATACCTTTGTCCTTATGTAATTTATGATTTTCGAAAATCACATTGAGTTATGGGCAGTGGTCTAGAGGCTAGCCTAAAATGGTGGCTCACAATCTAGCACTGCACCCTCTAAACTGTAGCTTTGGGGTTAGAATCACTAGGAAGTAAGATTATGCATGTGGTTATAGGCTCACAACTGCTACCTTACCTTGTCAAGCATGTGGTTGGGGAGTTTCCTTCGTGAAAAAGAGACTAAGCTCAAGGATTAACCAACTGGGGTGGTTCTCTGGCCCCTGAGTGTCTTGTAGCTCATGAGGAAGGTGAGAAAAGTTTCAGTTTGTTGAATCTACTCCCTTAACTGGACTTAAGAGGTCAGGTCAAGTCATATTAGATCTCATAACATCTTTTGAAACTCAATTTCAAACATTATGATTTTGATGATGCAACTTTGTTTGTCAAGAAAGTTGGCAAAATAGTTGTATATCTTGTGGTATATGTAGATGATATTTTGATGATAGGGAACAATGAGAGTTACATTGCGTCCATAAAGAAGGAATTGAGGAAAGCTTTTGAACTGATGGATTTGGGCTATTTTCATTACTATCTTGGTATTGAAGTAACTCAACATCCGAAATCTATATTCCTTTCTCAAAATAAGTACATTGGAGATCTCTTGAACACATTTGGCATCGCTGAGTGCAATCCTCTAACTACTCCAATGGAACAAAACTTAAAGCTCACATTCGCTAAAGGAAAATAATTTGAGGATGCACAAAGTATAGACAACTTGTAGGAAGTATCAACTACTTGACTACTACGAGACCAGACATTTCATTTGTTGTTGGAATCCTCTCCAGGTTTATGCAAAAGCCTTGTGAGGGACATTGGTCTGCTGCAAAAAGAGTTCTAAAGTACTTGAAGGGAACTCAAGACTCTGGACTCAAGTACACATAGGTGGGCACTTCAGCTTGATTGGATACTCTGATTCAGACTTCGATGGTGACAAAGAAACTGCGGTATATACTTTTGGTTATGCTATGAGTCTTGGATCATGAGTTGTCTCCTAAAGATCACGCAAACAATCAGTTCTAGAATATTCCACAACAGAGGCAGAATATGTGGAAGTAGCTGAGGCAACAAAATATATTGTGTGGCTCAGGAAAATTTTGGAATATTTGTAAGTAAAACAAGTACTTTCAACTCCACTCATGATTGACAACACTTCTGTAATAAATTTGGCCAAGAACCCAAAGTTCCATGATCGAACAAAGAACATCAATACAAAATACCATCTGATTCGACATCATGTTGAGGCCAAGACAACCCATCTACGCCATTGTTCCACTGATGAGTAGATTGTAGACATCTTCACCAAAGCGCTTGGAAGAGATAAACTTGAAATATTCAGAATGATGCTTGGACTCACCATCATCCCTTCAAATTAAGGGGGGAATGTTGATACCTAATCATGGGGATTGGGTGAACAGTTGTAAATAATGTAAATAATAAATAATCGAAAAGGAAGAGCTACCGGGAGGTGAAACCCAATAGTCACTCCCTCATGTATATAACTATGAACAATCTAAATGAATAAATATAGTTCAATTGAGGAGTTACCTCCTAGTCTGACAAAAAGCATTCGAAGAATTTACAATGAGTAGAGGCCTTAACTTAATCTATGCGCTTCACCACTAATCTTATGATTAATCATTAATGATGGTTATTAGCATTAATCTGCTCCACACCTAGTGTTAAGAGTTTTGTATATGGATATAACCAAGGAGTTGATGGAGAACGAGAGATGAGAATGTTCCCATAACCGAACATGAAATTTCAAATTTGCATTGTGCCATGTTTTCCATATGCTTTGACTATGTCCTGGTTCTTTGGTGTGGTGGCGATGTGGTGCAGCGGATGGATGGAAAATACATATCTTAGGAGATAGAGAAAGGAATGGAAAGAGAAGAAGGAAACCCAAACTTGACCCAAAATTCGTATAATGAAAAATTGTTGATTTCCATGAAGGTTTGGGCCCTGATGGGACCCATGACTTAAGTTGAGGTGGAAGATGATATGTATACTGGGTATGGGTATGTGGATGCCATGTGGAATGCTAGATGACATGGATCGATGATGTGGAAAGATTGTTGATGTGACATGCTTCTAACGTGACACTTGGTAGGAAAAATGGCCTTTTTAGATGGTCAAGATGGCTAGTTTTGGATGATATGTGGCACCTTTGGAGGATGCCACATGGCAAGTTGACGTCACCATGATATCGGTAAGGAATCAGCAAGGAATGACCTTTTCATTTGGTCTTCCTGATAGAAGTTGTAACGTAAAAATTTGTGTCAAAGGACAAGAAGATTCCCATTCATGTTTTTTGTCTAACATCAAGAATTATTGTAATAATTTAGTGAAATGGGCATGCACTTTTGTGCACATCTCCCCCCTTTCATGATATTCTTCAAAAGGGCTAGATGTGTGTTGTTTAGTCTTGTAAGCGACAAAGTGTGTCAAACCCTCCCCCCCCATTAATCGTTGGAAGGCAGGGAGGGCCTCACACTTAATGTGGACTGCCAATGTGTTTAGAGGTGTGCAGCCTATGTCGCGTTGAGCGGGAAAGTAGTGTGAGGTTTAACATGAATTCTTATAAAATGGATATATATAAAATGTTGGGTTTACATGCTAAAGTCTAGGCTCGTGGGGCCCATAGGCTAGGTGATGTGGCATGTGCTACATTGAATCAACCATGACCATGTTAGTTTCAAGTGTGACGTGGGACCGCCTGGGTGAGGTGGGGGTGCCACGTGGCGGGTCCTTACCTATGTGGCAGGAATTAAATGACTAAACTTTAAATAAGCATAACTTTTGATCGAGACATTGGATTGAGATAATATTTCTCTTGATGAGTTGAACACAATGGTGTTATCCAAAGTTAATTTGACTGACTTTGAGAAAGGAGGATCTTTATAACCCCATCTTCATAAGGAGACCATAGAGGTTATGTTAGTTAAAATTAACACCTCTCATTCAATCTAGAATACTCCAGAAGGGTGGGTGGGATATTCAATATAAGACGTAGATGGACTATTTAAATATCCATGTTAATTGATATATTTGAAGATTAATTTCATGTATATGTAACTAGAGAAAAAGTTATATAGTTATATGTATACATGTTAACCATAATAAAATATTTCAATTTGCAAAGGGAAAGAAGTAATTAAAATTTTAATTTCTTATAAGAGGGTGATGTGTAATTCACTTCATTCTTAGTATAAAGTGGATACATAGCATTTGAAAAAATTAAATAAATAAATAATAAATGTAAATTATAAATAAAATATTTCAATATAGAAACTCAAGTAATATCGATGTGTATAAAAAAATATGTGGATTAAAAAAAGAATTTTAATGTGAATATTGTAGTTTATAAATAAAATATTGTAATGCCAACTATGTATATATTAGATATACTTAAACAAACATGCCTATATATTATATAAATTAATGGAAGAAATATTTTTTTATGGTTAAAACATTTCAAGTAATCTCATTATTTAAAAATACTAATTAAACAATAAAAATTGCACATTGTGTGTGTCTATAGGATAGATTCATCTTAACTATGGATCTAGCAAGTGGAGAGAAAGATCAAAAAGCTTGAGGTGCAAACAATTTTTCAACTTTTTCAATGTAAAGGTTCACATGTTTAAAAGATTTTATATCTCTTGTTTGCTAGATCTAAATAAAATGGATGTATAATGCTTATATATATGAATATAATATTCTTATGTATGTATTATATTGTGACATATATTTTAAAATATAATATTTTAACAAGATAAAATGGCATGCTATGACATCAAAGAGTTGTAAAAGAATATAACTAGCATACAATCATAAAATTAAATCCTTGGTGAAAGGTATCAAAACATAGAGAAAATTACATGTTCCATTGCCAAGATTAAAAAAATCCATAAAAATAAACTAAAATTATTACTTTATTTTAAATTATTAATACTGTCATTAATTATAAAAAGAATTGATATATGATTTAAACATATATACATTTGAAAAAACATGTAACAAGATTTTTAGCCATGAAGATCCACCGTTTCTTTATCATGGATATTATTAACATGTAAAGAGATTTTGATGTAATACAATGGGCCAATACCATGGTTTACTAATCCCACATGGGCAAAAAACCATAAAACTTCATTTTCATATAACATTTTTTTAAATTGATCAAATTTAATTAAAGAGAAAAAAATGACATAAAGATATAAAAAATTAAAACAAAAAAAACTAACAAACAAATATATATATATATATATATCAAATTAAAACAAAAAAACTAAACAAACAATATATATTATATATATTATCAAATTAAAAATTAAAAATTAAGATCTTACTCTAACTTCCAATCCTAAAAATTAATAGAAAATATAAAATTTATAATATGAAAATAAAAAAAAAAATATAAAAAAAAAAAAATTAACCAGATCAAAAATATTTATTGGCCTATACATCCAAAATTTGATATATAATTATCATTTATTAACTAAATTTTATGAATTTTTTAACAATATTAAAACTAAACAATAAACTCGGGCACAATTTTTTTGATACAATCAATATAAAATAAAGATTTAAAAAACCCTTAAGTAAATAAAATAAAATAAAGGATATACATCAATTCTTTAAAAAATAATAAATTAGTAAAATAGAGTTTGAACATTAGCTGTATATTATGAAACGCAACGAATTTGTGATTTTACCGAAACATATTAAAATAAAAACAGAATATCGAGTAGATTAATAACTTTATTAAAGGATGTAGTTCGCTCAAACAGAATAAAAATAACGGACAGAGTTCACTCAAACATAAAAGTGTAGCACAAGACTATTCCATATCTATGAATTAAGAGATGGAGTGAAGGCTCCACTATATAGAGACGCTGTTGGGAATTCCTCGAAATGTAAGTCCAGCACCGGTCTCGCCAGTATCGGAAGTGCTCGGGTATAACAGCGTGTAGGGAACCTCTGCGGGGCCGCGCCGGTTTTTCAACCTTTGATCTCTGTTCCTAATCTTGA
>APFE031655510.1:222937-234195 GCA_000404065.3 Pinus taeda
TTTCCACATATACATAAGGTGACTTCTTTATATCTATGGTTTCTGTATATGCACATATGTAAGGAAGTGTGCATATATGGAAGATGACCTCCATATATGCACAATATAGACGGCCTCCATATCTATGTGCATGTATAAAAGTTATGCATATACTGAAGCCATCTTTTGTATATAATTGCTTCCATATATATGTGCATATATAGAGGTTGTGCATATATAGAGACTATATTCCATATATGCACATTTCCATACATATGTGCATATGCAAAAGTCACGCATACATAGAAGACATATTATGTATATGTGTGGATTTTGTATATGCACACACACACACATATATGAAAGCATGCATATATGGAAGATAGCTTCCATATATGTGCAACTTCAGTATATGGCTTCTTTATATATGTATCTTCTATAACATAGATATGGAAGTGTGCATATATGGAATATTACTTCCATATATGTGCAACTTCTATATATGCACATATATATGGAAGTCAACTTACATACATGCATGTTTCCATATCTATGTGGAATGTATGAAATTGTGCATAACAGAAGTTTTCCACATATACGAAAGCTACTTTTGTATATGCAACTCTTCCATATATATATTATTATATATATATATATATATACAGAATCCATATTTTGTATATGCACATAGATATAGAAGTGTGCATATAAGGAAGATGGTTTCCATATCTATGTTCGTATATAGAAGTTGTGTATATATGGAAGCCATCTTTTCTATATGCATGCTTTCATTTCTATGTGCATATATAGAAGCCACACATATAAAGAAGTCATCTTTCGTATATATGCAGATTTTATATATGCACACACACACACACACACACACACACACACATATATATATATGGAAGTGTGCCTATACGGAAGATAGCTTTTGTATATGCACAACTTTAGTATATGGATTTTGTATATGTGAATCTTCGAGAATATAGATTTGGAAGTGTGCATATACAGAAGATGGCTTCCATATCTATGTGTATATATAGAAGTTGTGCATATATGGAGACAATCTTCCATAAATGCATGATTTCAAATATATATTTAAATATATAGAAGTTGCACATATATAGAATTCATCTTTTGTATATATTTTATTTTCGTATATATTGTATATATAGAAAATGAGTTTTGTGTATGTTCAACTTTTCTATATAAACATGTATATATGGAAACATGCATACACGAAAGATGGCTTAAAGTTCTATCTTATAATTGAATCTAGACCATCTTGGGATGCATTGAGGCATCTAGTAATTGAACCCTTTGCTGCACATCACATCAGCTTAACAAGTGGATATAGGATAAATATGAATAATTTTTTTATATCTAGGCATCTGGGCCTCCACAAGTGAAAACGGGAAATTCTTAAGAAAACAGTCAGATCTAGATTTCCTTACCTTAGCCAACATGTGGACCCCAACATAAATGGTGATATAAATGGCATGGAAGGTGGCTCGAGGTGGTAGAGGACATCAACATGGCAACCAAAGGTGATGACACATGACACTCATTTTTTGCACTTTTAGTGTAACAACCCTCGTTAAAAATTCATGGAAAAATATATACACCATGGTGATCAGACATGTACACGAAGCTGAATGGTCGGCAAAACATCCTAGTGGGTGTTCATTTAGTTTATTATGTCTAAGGAAATTGGCAAAGGCAATGACAAAGGCTTTGGAAAGGCAAAATGGAATTTTTGACACTTTTATTTATGAAAATAATGGAAATTAGGAGAAAAGGAAGGTGAAAGGTCATAGGTTGCATGTGAGGAGGAAAATGAAGGAAAATAATGGAAATTGAAGAAAGCAGAGGCCTCATTGATAAATATTCTTCTAAGGACTAGTTGGCAAGCTTTTTCTCAAGCTTTTGACAGGTTTTGGTGGAGCTCTGTTCTATTCTCTTTCTCTCTCATACTCTTGGACACTTAGAGTTTTCTTGGAGCACTCTTAATGTGGCAGTGGCATGGAAGACATGACATGGCAAGGGAACCAAGTGGAAAGTTTGATTGCTTCTCAAAGTCTCCACATGGCAACTTCTGAAGTCTCAGGACTCGTGCTGGGATTGGTTTGGTAGAATTTTTCTTTTTATTTTAATTTTTTCAAGTAGGACTATACCAGGCCATGTAGGAATCCTTTGGTGTATGGTACGTGGGTAGCATGCACATGAGATTGAATCCATGATCTGAATTAAAATAAAAAATAAAAAAATGTTACATTCCAAAAATGGTCTTGATTTCATGCGTAATAGGTTATTTGGTTATTTGGGCCATCAAGTATGTATAAATATAGTGTATTAAAGTTTAAGCTTGTATCTAAATATAAATTAATAGGTGAAAAACCTATTAAATTTCTTCTCCCTACACTTGGTCATATGGATTCCATTAAAGCCCCTAGAACTGAAGTGCTATATGAAAGTGCATATAGGAAATTTGAATTTTTATAAAAGAATTTGTTTTTTCATTTTATGAAAATATGTTAATGTTTTTGACACTTCATTTAACTAATGCATTCACCGACGACAAGTGGTGGGCATGCATGGCCTCCTTTTGCATGAGATCCCATTTATAGAGTACCTATAAAAATTTGAAGTATTAGGAGAGCAACAAATATGACAATAAGCATCTATAAATATTTTCCTATATGCACTTCCATATCTACATGTGTGGCTTTTAGATATGCATGTTTTTATATTTGTGTGCAATTACAAAAGTCACACACATACAAAAGTTTTCTTTCATATATGTGCACTTTAATATATGTGTGTATATAAAAATTGAGAGCCAACATGAGCATTGTAGGTGGGACCTTAACTTAAAAACAAAACTATGCTTACATATAATGAATGTAGGTTTTAACTTCATACAAGAAATTGAATATGTATATTTTTATAAATTTTAGTAATCAATTTTTTTGTATAAAATTTTTGTTTACAACATAAATTTTCTATACACCAACCTAAATTAATATTTGGTAACTAACCACCACATTATTATTATTAATCTGCTTAATTCCATCGTAACCCCACCCAAAATAAATCCATTCTAACCCATAAAAAAAACATAAAACATAGTTGGTACAATTATGGGCATCTACAATAGGACTACTGTTAATGTGAAGGCTGTTGTGGAAAAACTTTGGACATGAATGCTCTCTTTCAGAATAATTAACATTATAAAATCCTTACACTTGTGTAGATCATCTTTCGGATTCATCGCATTAGGTTACTTGTTGATCGGCATTCCGAACCATCAATGGTGGTTCATCTTCAGGATGTGAAAGATTAGTGGAAAACTAGTCTTATTATTTAGTTTAATAAATAGATGTAAGAGGTGCATTGCCGACAAATATTAGGGATTATTAATTTATTAATTTATTATTGAATTATTGAATTTATATTCTATAATTTTAATTTATTTTTATTTTAATTGTTTTACTTTATATTTTGTTGCTTTAATTATGTTTCAGTTATTAAATGGTTTTGAAATTTATATAATTCATAAATAGTTAATTTGATGTTTGTTTAAAGTTTTTTATGGTTAATGTTAAATTATTGTTAATATTAAATTCTAAAATCTTGTTAAATTATATTTTGTTATGGTTATAATTTATTTTAATTATAATGGATTAAATCATTAGTATTTGTTGAATATTTTCATTTTACTAATTATTATGATTGTAATTATAATATAATTATTTTTATTAATAATTTATTATGATTTATATTAAATTAATAAATTATTTAATATAATTGTATTAATTTATTAATTTATTATTGAATTATAATGTTTTAGGGTCATATTTGTTTTATTTTAATTATATTTTATTTTAAATGTTTTGCTATACATTTTGTTATTTTAATTATGTTATTTCAATTATGATTCATTTTAATTGTATATTTTGATTACTTCATAGTTTTGAAGTTTATATGATACAAATTTCTTATTATATGGTTAGTTTGAGGTTTTTTTTATTGTTGATTTTGAATTATTGTTAATTTTACTTCTTGTTAGATTATAAGTAATGGATTAAAAACCTTTTTTTTTATTTGTTTTTGGATAATTTAAAGGAGGATAGTGATTAGGGAGGGGTAAGATTGGATGAAAGGATTGGAATCCAGTTTTCACTTATGGTCCATCCGTTGTCTCTGTTGAGGTTATTAGGGTGCTTGCTAATTTCTATGGCTTCTCTAAATTTCCTTATAAAGTAGTGATCACTTCTAGCTGAGATGCGGGTATCTTCCATACAAATTTTATGCTTAGTTTTATTGGAATGTTCTGTTAACACTGATGATTTGGATGGATTATGTTTAATGTCAATTGCGTGTTCCTTGATTCTTGTGTTAAAGGATCCCCGTCTCATCTACATAGGGCTTGCCACACGAGCAAGGAATTAAGTAGACATCCTTATGACATTTTGAATCAATTTTGTCTTTAATCGATTTAAGGATCCTTATGGTTGTTATAAATTATGGTTGTCGTACAGCTTTAGAATATGGATTTTTACCACCGAGTCGCGGGCATTAAAATTCTTGATTGTTTGTTTTAAGTCAAACCAAAAAGATAACTCTGGATGCTACACGGGTTACAAATTGTTTTTTTTTCGCATAAATATAGACCGAGAAGGTGTTTGGATGAAACATCCCACGCTGGTTTTCACTGCTACCTAGTAGCGATCAGGTGGCAGACTTGTGTTTTAACGTGCAATAGAAATAGCAACACGTATGGCTTCTGCAACAGCCTCCGAGGACATTCCCGGAGCATATTGCCTCAGAATCACCGGAGCGATCAAGGATAGATATGATTACTTCGTGAAAGAAGGTCCAGAAGAATTCTTAAAAAGCCGAATGATGAAGTACAAGAGCAGTGTTTATAGAGTGAATCTTCCGCCAGGGCCGCCACTATTTCCAGAAGCACAGGCCATCGTTCTTCTAGATTCCAAGAGCTACCGCGTGCTGTTCGACATGACAAAAGTCGAAAAGCGAAATGTTTTCATTGGTAATTACATCCCCAACTCAGATTTCACTGGTGGCTTCAGGGTGTTGTCCTACATGGACCCCTCTAAAGAACATCATGCTAACCTCAAGAAATTTTGCTCAGATATTCTCAAGATGAACGCCCACAAGTGGTTTCTAGAGTTCCAGAAGGCTTCAGAAGAGCCCTCTCTACATAACAATCTCTGGATCGTTTCATGTATGATGGGGATGAAGGTCAAAATCTGCTGCAGTGTTTGTTCTGGTCGAATGGCCCTGAAACAGAAGAACCCTCTCTGCACAACAAACAGTGTCCAGGGAAGAACATTGTCATACTTTTAGCATGTCTTTTTCCTTGCCCACATCCATCTGCGATACGAGTACATTGATATAGAGCCCGATATACCCTCCTCACGCATCGTTTTCATAGCTCTAAAGAAGGCCACGTTCTAACATGGAGTAGGAGTTGGGCCCACATTGTCTTTCTCTTTAAATCATAATTACTCACAAATAAGGGCTTCGTTTGACACCGGGATCACCCAAAGTCATGATCTCGGATGGTATAATCTTATGCATTTGGTCAACACACGTGAAATTAAAGGTCAATGGGCATCATGAGTTTGGGCGAGTGCTATTTGTGCGACTATAGCAAAGTTATTGCTATAGTCCTTACACCCCTGACATGGTTTTCACATCACCGCCTGCTATGAATTTCCCATCCCGCATACTATTTTTATGCATCCATGCATGCTTTCCGGCGATGCTCACCGCATACTATATTCATGCATCCATGCATGCTTTCTGGCAATGCTCCCTGCCCGCGCTTGACCTCACGGTGAAGGTAATCCGGCCTGCCCGCGCTTGACCTCCCGGAAGGCCATTTGAATTTGAAATTTGTTTTCCCGCTTTGTTTTGAAATTTGTTGTTCCCCCTTGTTATCGCAGGGCATGCTCTCTTTCATACACTTGCGGCATGCTCTCTTTGACAGACTCTGTGGAGACGAGATCGACGAGCTCTTGCTATGGCCATGGTAACGGGGCCTCGGATGGCTGGCATGGCAATGCAATTGCAATGCAGTGTACATTGTAAATACAAGCACACAGAATTTGTGATGGTTATGAGAATGAGGTGGTCTGAATGAAAGCATTGTTCACAATCACCAAATTCTTGAAGAAGCCATCCACCTGGTTTCTCAAAAATTCTTAAATCTTCGTCAACCCTTTCAAGTTTTGAATTCATCCACATGGATAGCCATTCTCATCTTTAACTTCTCCTCCTCACTATTCCCATTCTCAGAATGTAATGGCATTGTCTGGATGAGTGACCTCAGGTCCGCAGCTACTGCCTGTAAGCTTTCCAATCCATCCATTATCCGACCCACGATCATCGCTTTGCACTTGTCGATAAATTACCCTCTTTTGCAAGTGCAGGAAAGACACGGACCACAAGAACTCGGGCGGAACGCGCAAGTTTAGGGTTGATTTATTAACTGGCGAGAAGATTCAGATTCAGAAAAAGAAGAGCACATCAATAGAATCCATGCAAAGGAACCAGAAAATAATATAGTTATTGCCTTTACTCCATATAAAGCCCTATGCATAAGTGCATCAGGTGATGACAAGCCCAAATATAATACCTTCCCCTCACCCTCCAGGGTTTAATCAAAGCCTGTAACTTGGTACTGAAAATTCCAATTGCCGCATTGCATTTTAGGTAATTGAAATTTTCATCTAGCAGATTATCCATGGCTCGCAGAATTTTGTCAGACGACCGAATGCCATCAGATAAGTCGAGCAAAAGTTGTGTTCCTTGAAGCTTTCCGATTTGGGTGATCACTGCGATGCAAATATGGAGGACTTCGAGGTTAAAGATCGTGTATTCATTCGTCTATTCATCATCACATTCCAATGTATTTGCAGGAACAAGAATAAATAGATCCGCTTATGTCACAGAGAGGGTTTCCATTGCTCCCGACAGCCATGCCACATAATCTACGCACTTACAATCTCCCCATGCAGCCTTAATTGCTTCAATCTTTCTTCCAAGGCCGCCTAAAAAACTTCCAGTTCTGATGATATCAGCATCCTTTGATATTTGAAAGACTTTACCTCTGGATCTGGTTGAACCCAAAATTGTAGAGCGCTACATAATCTGAATCACAATATGCAAAGCTAATGTACAGAGGCAAAGTTTATCTATTATGATGCCTACTACTCGCGCGCACACAACCTTGATTGCAACACGTCCATGGGTCCAGTTCATCGCAACCCAAATTCGAATTCACTTTCCACTCCTCTTCTCACTGCAGGCGCCTTTGATGCATCTCAGTCTCCTGGGATGGATCTCACTGCTCCGGAAATACTCACTCAAGTAAGCTTTAAATTTTGTTTATTTGATAGGAGTTTTATTTTGTTAAAAAAGTTTTTACAGTCGTTTGTATAAGTATTCAACAAATAGATCTGTGCTAAATCATCGGACATGCATTAATTTTGAAGCGTGCTTCCATATGCAAGTTTATTAGATTTCAATTTCTGTGAAGAGAATCACAACAATTCCACATAACCACAACTAAAATTGCATCTCATGAAAACTAAACTGGAAATAGAGAATCACAACGTTTAGGTCTTCAAACGTTTAGGCTTTTGGTAAATTAAACCTTTATAAATCTGTATTTAAGAAAAACTCGTTCTCGAATATATATTCTAAAATTTACACCGAATGTATGTGTTTACATAAGAAATTTCATTTAAGTAAAATGAGCATTGGTTATGAAAGATGCATTTTCAAAGTGAATTTATTTGTATTTCAATGGATACCGCCCTGGCAAGCTGAAAAATAACTTTTTGATATATGGTATCACACAGCATTACTGTTTTTCATTGGATGGAGCCCTAACTCCCGGTGAGAGTGGCACAAAGTGCTTTTGGCACAAAGTGCTTTTAGGAACCTTTTTCCTGTTAAATGTTTCCCTTGCATGCAGGGAGAGAACTCGACATCCGGGAATTTGGACAAACTTGAAGAAAATCGTAACTGTTGGGGATTTTTCTGGTAAAATCCCAAAAACAATAATAAAAATTCACACACAGAGACAATGCTCTGTTTTCTTTTTCCCAGGATCTTAGCACATGGAAGCTTTTTAACAAATTGCTGAGAACAGAGTATTAAACACACATAAAAGGATTTGTATTCATCAAAAATAAACTGATACAAAATTCATCCTCTTTCACTCAGAGGGATTCACCAAAACAAAATTTCACTGCTGTGTAAAAAAAATTACATATGAATTTTGCTCACGCTGCAGCGTGCCTTCATTTGCATATGCAGAACATTTTCACCCGCACTGCTGTGCCTCTCTTTTATTACTTTCATTTACCAAAGAAAATTACATATATATATGACTACAGAAAAAGTTACTTACATCCCCATACTTCCGTAAAAGAAAGACAGTAAAAATTAAATGGTCTTACTGACATTTACCTATGCCCATACTCCCGCTGAAATAAAAATTCAAAACTTCATCAAAAAATTACCAACCCACAGTAAATTGCGTTTACTGTTTTATGGCAAAACTTACGGCAATGTAACTTTTACTTCACGTTGAATTTATTTTCCAGGCCTTTACTTCAACCATTATTCAATATGGTTTTGGAAATCCATCGGGTCCGAGCTTTATCGCATAGCACACATATATGCAAAATTGTGCACCCGTGGTTTCCCCGATTTGCGAAATCCCTATCACAATCTCTCCCGATACCTCCGATACAACATATTTTAACATATGTCTAAAATGCATAAAAACATAAAACGAGCCACTAGCGGAACTGAAATAACTTTAAACAAAATGTTGAATACCCATCGGGTCCGGGATATCGGGTCGCAACTTATCTCATGGTAAAGGCTGCCCATTTGGTTTCCACCGATAGCGATATCGGCGATCGCTCATCGCAACAAAAAAAAACTTTATAAGTTTCGCACTGCCATTTCGCCGATGCGATATCGGCGGATCACACATCGCTGAATCGCTGATCGGTTACGCAGTTGAAATTATGTTTTCAACACTCCCCTTTAATTTCAACTGCTGGGCATTCAATCATACCCAAACATTTCCTCAAAAATTCAAAGCTTTTCTGATCCAATGGCTTTGTCAGAATGTTTGCAACCTGTTCTTGAGTCCTGCAATGTTCTAGGACAATTTCTCCATTGTTCACCAATTCTCTGATGTAGTGAAACCTTGTATTAATGTGTTTCGTTCTCTTATGAAACACTGAATTCTTTGATAATGCAATAGCTGAGCTATTGTCACAAAAAATCACTGTTGCTTTTGCCTGCTCTTGGCCTAAGCTCCCTCAACATTCTTCTCATCCACACTGCTTGACATGCTGCTGCTGTAGCTGCCACATATTCAGCCTCTGGTGTAGACAATGCTACAATGGACTGCTTCTTAGAAGC
The DNA here is from genome assembly GCA_000404065.3 of Pinus taeda. NCBI lineage: Eukaryota > Viridiplantae > Streptophyta > Pinopsida > Pinales > Pinaceae > Pinus > Pinus taeda. The sequence goes on from APFE031655510.1 coordinate 232,397, forward strand.
CCATGAAATGGCTCCTGAACCCATGTGAAAAACATAACCGGAAGTGCTCTTCCGATCATCAACACTTCCAGCCCAATCACTATCAGTGTATCCAACCAAATCTTAATGTTCTGAGACATTATATAAGATACCAAACCTTTTGGTACCTTTAACATACCTCAGAATTCTTTTTGCTGCTTGCCAATGTGCTTCCTTTGGCCTCTCCATGAATCTGGAGATTAAACTAACAGCAAACATTATATCTGGCCTAGTTGTTGTTAAATACATGAGGCTGCCCACTATGCTTTTATATAAGCTAGGATCAAAATCCTTGCTGCTGTCCTCTTTGCTGAGTTTTAATCCCATTACTGTGGGAGTGATCGCTGCCTTGCATTCTTGCATGTTAAATTGCTCAATACTTTATTTATATCTTGCTGTGAGATAAAATTCCTTTTTCATTTTGATTTCTTTTATGCCTAAGATATCTCAGGAAACCCATGTCAGTCATTTCAAATTCTTCTTTCATGACTGATTTTGAATTTTTAATGAGGGTAGTCATCATTACCTGTAAAAATCACATCATCAACATATAACACAACAATTAAAATCTTACCATCCTTTTCTTTGATGTAGACGGTGGGTTCTCCTTCACATTTGTCAAACTCATTTTCCAGTAGATAGAAATCTATCCTACCGTACCATGCTCTTGGCGCTTGTTTCAGCCCATAAAGAGCTTTCTTCAATCTGCACACTTTGTGCTCTTGGCCTTTCTTTTCATAGCCTAGGGGCTGTTCAATATAGACCTCCTCATTTAACACTCCATTTAGGAATGCTGACTTCACGTCCATTTGGTAAACTTTCCACTTGTTTTGTGCTGCTATGGACAATACTGCTCTCACGGTTTCCATTCTTGCAACCGGTGCGAAATTTTCCTCATAATCTCTCCCATACTGCTGCTTGTACCCTTTGACAACCAGCCTTGCCTTGTGTCTTTCAATCTTGCCTTCAACATTGCACTTGGTCTTATAGACCCATTTAACTCCAATGACTTCTTTCCCTTTTGGTAGCTCAACCAACTCCCATGTCTTGTTTCTCTCTATGGCATTCATTTCCTCATCCATAGCTTCTATCCATTTCTTATCTTTGATTGCATCTTCGAAATGAATAGGGTCATCAACATGACAATACAAGGCAAACAAGGAATTCATTCCTTCATCATAAATGTCACTCAGGTTTCTAAATTTCTTACCTCTTTCATTCGGTGTGCAAGTGCTTGAAGATGCACTTGAGCTTCCACTTTGTGGTGTGCTTGGAGAAGCACTTTCATTTCTCCTCAAGGGTGTCGCTTGCTGTCCTGGTGTTGGCGCTACTATTTGGGGATGTGTTTCAGCCATCTCCTCATCATCTTCATCATGAGACAAACAGTTTTTAACATTCAATGTTTTCTCTATGCTTCCATCCCAAACTTCCTCCTCAATGAACTGAACATCTCTGCTGATGAAAAACTTCTTGGTAGATAGGATATATAACCTGTAGGCTTTGGATTCTTCACTGTATCAAATGAAAAGACATTTCTCCCATTTGCTGTCCAACTTCCTCCTTAGCTGATCTGGAATGTGTGCATAGGCCACACATCCAAAAACTCTCATGTGGGTGACTCCTTGCTTTCTCCCACTCCATGCTTCTTCCGGCACTTTGTTCATCACAACTTTTGTAGGACACCTGTTCAAAATATATGCTGCACAATTTACAGCTTCAGCCCAATAGTCATTTGGCAAATGTTTTGCCTTCAACATGCTCCTCGCCATATCCATGATGGT